>CAUYPK010062880.1:0-57485 GCA_963574355.1 Loris lydekkerianus
CTTGGCTCCAGGAACTTGGTTCCAGACACTAAAAACATCACACCTGTTATCAGAAAACCCCCACCCTAAACTCACCCGCAGGCCTATTCCCCTCTGCCTGTATTTATATGGCTGTTGAAAAATAAAGTTTGAGGAGTTTGATCAGAATCCTGTCTTGCTCCTCATTCTTCGTGTCTCTTGTTTCTTCCACTCTCTCCCTCCATATCCCAGGTCCCTGCCGAACTAGAAAATTTGGCACTGTTGAAAATTTGGTCCTTCTCCCAAATAAGTAAATTCTGACACTGCCGTGGCCTCTGATGCAGGTGCCAGCCAACCATCTGTTTACTCAGCGATTTCTCTGGCACTGTGTAAGACCTTGTAGGATGTCAGGATATTAGTGTTTCTCCCTGACTTACTCTGCTTACACAGTCCCTTTAGACACATTTTGCTGGCAGTTAACACCATGTGAAACACTTTTTATTAAAAAAAAAAAGAGGATGAAAAGATATAATTAAATTAACAACTGCCCACAGTCCTGTGGCACCAAATGGTTGTGACATATTTCAGATAAACATCCCATCTCCCCCAAACCCTGCCTGCAGGATACAAAAAGCAGTATGTAAATGCCTGGACAGAAGGCTCAAATGGCCTACCCACTTGGATCCCCCTTGCAGCTTGCTGGAGGCTCTCTGACTTTCTTCCCCACTTATCTATCTATCCATCAATAAATTCTGTCCTGTCACGGATTTATTCTTCAAATCAACAATTTGTTAGAGATTCCAACTACACTGAGACCAACTGTCCTGCACTCTCTCACCTTGAAAAGAAGCTGCTCCTTCCAGTGAAGACCCATGGCTTGTTCCAGGGATCTTCTCTGCTTTTTCCAGCAGTTGCAGGATGCCATTCCACCACGAAGCTAAGCTGGGCACGTCATAAGTGGTTTGAGGAGAAGTAAAAAGGAGTCTATTAATTTGCAGGCAAATGAAGACAGTGGAGACTCCTGTCTAAATGGAATTGTCTTAAACATAAGCAGAAATACAGACCTTTTAAAAAGAGAAGGATTTTCAGTTCTAGGCTATTGTCATTCACCTACAGGCAGTCCCTAGGTTAGGAATGAGATAGGTTCTGTAGGTTTGTTCTTACGTTGAATTTGTATGTAAGTCAGAACAGGTACATTTACCTATTACAACTCCATTAGTAAGTGTGAGTTGTGTGTAAATTGAATGTTTGTAACTTGAGGACTGCGTGTATAGTTAAATATTCTGATTGTCCCATCTCTGCCAAAAACAATCTGCGAACTTCAACCACCAGAGCCGCCTCCAATAGCATAAAGGAGAAGAGACCCTTCCACTACCCTCCTCACCTGAGGCAGAGGTGCAAGTTTTAGTTCCCCAAAAGAGTGGGCACAGTTTTAAAGGATAGAAAATATTTCTTCCCTTTTCTCAGGCCATTCCCTCTGTTACAATTTTAATAATGTTCACAGCATCATCACACTAAAAACAGAACCCTAAAAGTTAGCTGAAAAATTACTGACATGATGCAGATTGCTTAATAGGAGAAAGGGGCACAAGAATTGAATGTGTATCCATGGCAGCCTTTGGGATGAAGATTCAACCTGCCAATGTTGCACCGAAGTTTATAAAGAAAGGGGGCTTGGACTGCTGCAAAACAGTTGTTAGTGGCAAGACAGGTTATGGGAGGAAGAAAGGAAGAGGTTCTGTTAGCAAAAGTGGTCTTGTGGTCTTGTTATGTGAATAACCACTTTCGGGTAGCAGCCCTTACAGAGAATAGATGATAAATGTTTCTCCTCAGACCTTTGCAATGGTCATGCTCTCACCAGTTGCATTAAAGGAGACTCTCTACAGATGCAAATTTCCTACCACAAATGACAGGTCTATTTACTAGACTTGTGGTAGTCATCTCAAAATATGTCAAAAAATATATTTGGGGGGTAGGCACGGTGGCTCATGCCTGTAATCCTAGCACTCTGGGAGGCCAAGGCAGGTGGAATGCTTGAGCTCAGTTCAAGACCAGCCTGAGCAAGAGTGAAACCCCATCTCTACTAAAAATAGAAAAACTATCCAGGCATGGTGGTACATGTCTGCAGTCCTAGTTATGTGGGAGGCTGAGGAAAGAGGATCACTTGAACTTCTTGAGAGTTTGAGGTTGATGTGAGCTACAATGATGCCACAGCACTCTACCCAGGTTGACAGAGTGAGACTCAGTCTCAAAAAATACATATTGAGGGGGGAAATGAAAGTTCTAAGTCAGTGGTTCTCAACCTTCCTAATGCCATGACCCTTTAATACAGTTCCTCATGTTGTGGTGACCCCCCAACCATAAAATTACTTTCATTGCTACTTCATAACTGTAATTTTGCTACTGTTATGAATCATAATGTAAATATCTGATATGCAGGAGACCCTCAAAGGGGTCGCGACCCACAGGTTGAGAACTGCTGTTGTAAGTGACAATGGACTCTGGTGCAGGTGCCAGCCTGCAGGTGTCCAGAGAAAAGACTGGAGTGCAGATGTTCAGGCCAGGTTTTTTGAAAGGGGAGGGTGACCCACATGGGCAGTGCAAAGGTGGTGTCTGCACCCTAGTTAGAGACCTTTTTCATATGGGGCCAGAGGAGGTGGGCAAATTCCATCACTTGTCTGGGAAGTTAGGATCCTTTGGAGCAAACTTTGGGGGTGGGACTAACCACATCCTTTGTCTCCTTTGTTTTGGAGGAGAGGAAAGGGAAAGGGGGCAGTTTGTGTAGGGCTTTAGGCACCCCAACAGTAAAATATTCTGATTTCTCTCAATTACATCTCAGTAAACCATTTTCTTTGCTCATCCATAAGAGGCAACTCCTCACCTGCTCAAATTTGATCGTGAGATTGCAGGAACCCAGTCATCTCTTCAGGCTCCACTTTTAATTCTAACTCTCCTGCTGTTTCCACCACCTGCAGTTACTTCCTCCACTGAAGCCTTGAACCCCTTAAGTCACCCATGAGGAACGGAATCAACTTCTTCCAAATTCTTGTTCATATTGATATTTTGACCTCTTCCCATGAAACATGAATGTCTTCAATGGCGTCCAGAATAATGACTGCTTTCCAGGATAATGAATCCTTTCCAGAAGGTTTTCAATTCATTTTATTTAGACCTACCAGAAGAATCACTATCTATAGCAGCTATAGCCTGAGGAAATGTATCAGAGGAATTGTAACCAGCTTTATGAGCAAATTTCATTGACCCCCTACTTGTTTTTTATAATCCTCTCCTTTAACTACCTGACTTTTTGAGTTATTAACCATAAAATGATGGATTTTCTGAAAGATGAAGGAATTGAGATTCTGAAAGACCCTGGGCAGACTTCTTGATGGCAAGACTCATGGTTGGTGGCACCCTGAAACAATTACAAATGTAAATCAAGGATCACTGATCACACTGATCATAATAATAATGAAAAAGTTTGAAATATATGAGAATTACCAAAATGTGATACAGAGACAGGAAGTGAGCACATGCTCTTGGAAAAGGTATACCACAGAGTTGCGTGAGGTAGGGTCTCCAAAACCCTTCAGTTGGTAAAAACGCAGTATTTGTGAAGTACAATAAAATAAAGCACAATGAAAGAAATTATGCCTGTAAAACCAAAGCAAAACACAAAATAAATAGGGAAGAAAATTAAAATTAGTAAAACAGAGACTCATCAAAATTCTTTTGCTGCTTTTAGGTTCATCTGGGGGAGCAAGGAAATTGCCTGGATTTAAGCAATCTATGAGGTGCATTATTTCAAAATGTTACATTTATCCTTATGATAAAGGATTCCCCGGTTCAAGGCTGGACAGGGGACCCCAGTTTTTGTAGGCCTGGGCAATTAGAACACCCTGACCATTTGCTCTCAGCTGGAAGGAGTGCATTCATTCATCTGTCAATAACACTCATTGAAAACATGTTTCCATCTGCCAAGTCCTGGCCAAGTTTAATTCACAAGACCTTATTCCCCTAGACAAAGAATCCATGTAGAGACTTCCCACTTGGGTCTTTCCCTCTGCCAGAAGCTCTGGTGGTTTTTAGTCCTTCTGTATTCTTTTCTGTCTAATAAAATCCTATCTTACCACTGATCTGTGGACGCAGATTTATTCTTCGAATCCCTGAGACCAAGCACCTATTGAAGAAAGAAATTCTGGTAACACTTACACATCACAAACCAGTGGCTTTATGGTATAGTACAAGGAAAAGTTTCTCGTGATTCAGAAGTCTTCTCTAATTCTGACTCAGTGTTAATGTCATTCATTCAAAAATATTCTACCTGCTATCTCTGTCTATTGTTTAGATAGAGCTATGTTGGGTCACTTTTTTAAAATAATGGATCATGGCCCTTCCACAAAAGTTATTTACAATCTCATTATGGAGCCAAGACATACAGGAAACTACTCATCAATACATTTAATAAACTCCAGAATTGTGAGCACGGTTAGAAAACGAGGCTGTGTAAAACTGAAATACAGTCAATCGGGTGGCGCCTGTGGCTCAGTGGGTAGGGCACTGGTCCCATTTACAGAGGGTGGCGGGTTCAGACCTGGCCCTGGCCAAACTGCAACAAAAAAAATAGGTGGGCGTTGTGACGGGCACTTGTAGTACCAGCTACTAGGGAGGCTGAGGCAAGAGAATTGCCTAAGCCCCGAAGTTGGAGGTTGCTGTGAGCTGAAATGCCACAGCACTCTACCGAGGGCGAAGAAACACTGACTCTAAAAAAAAAAAAAAAAAAAAAAAAAAAAAAGAAGGAAAGAAAGAAAAAAAGAAAGAAATACAGTCAATCCTCATTGTCTGTGGATTCTGTATATATATATATATAGACAAACTCTCATCCTCTCGTCCTGAGTGGAGTGGTACAGTATCATAGCTCACAGAAAAAACTCCTGGGCTTAAGTGATCCTCTTGCCTCAGCCTCCCAAGTAGCTGAGACTATAGGCAATCACCACCATGCCTGGCTAGTTTTTCTATTTTCAGTAGAAATGGGTCTCACTCTTGCTCAGGCTGGTCTCAAAATCCTAAGCTCATCTCGGTCTCAAATCCACCCGCCTCAGCCTCCCAGAGAGCTGGAATTACAGGCCTGAGCCACCATGCCCAGCAGAGTCTATATTTTTGAATTTGCCTACTCACTAAATTTATCTGTAATTACCAAGCTAATAGCTGCAGGGCTTTTGCAGTCGTTCTTGACATGTACAGAGCAGTGAAAAAATTTTAGTCCCAAGTGCATGTTCCTAGCTGAGGCAGGACAAGGCCTAACAGGGGTTCACAACCTGTGGGTCACTACCCCTTTGTAACAATGAAAATACATCCTGCATGTCAGATATTTACATTATGATTCATAACAGTAGCAAAATTATAGTTATGAAGTAGCAATGAAAATAATTTTTTTTTTTAAGAGGCAGAGTCTTACTTTATCACCCTTGGTAGAGTGCTATGGCATCACAGCTCACAGCAACCTCCAGTTCCTGGACTTAGGCGATTCTCTTGCCTCAGCCTCCCGAGTAGCTGGGACTACAGGCTCCTGCCACAACGCCCGGCTAGTTTTTTGTTGCAGTTTGACCGGGGCTGGGTTTGAACCCACCACCCTCCCGGCTGGTGCCCTACTCGCTGAGCCACAGGCGCCGCCCACAATGAAAATAATTTTATGGTTGGGGGCCACCACAACATGAGGAACTGTATTAAAGGGTCGCAGTATTAGGAAGGTTGAGAACCACTGGCAAGGCAGGACACTCTGTCTTCTTATTTCAGCACTTACTTTGTTAAAAAGTGTCCATTTGACAGTCTATTTAGTGCTACATTTTTGACATTATTATGCTTTTTGATTCTTTCTTTCCTTTCTCTCTCTCTTTCTTGACAGTCTTACTATGTCACCCCAGGTAGCGTGCCATAGTGTTACAGCTATGGGGACTACATGTGCCCCCCATAATGCCCGAGTATTATTTTGTTGTTGTCATTGTTGTTTGGCAGGTGGGATTGAACCCCCCAGCCCTCGTGCATGTGGCTGGCGCCCTAACACTGAGCTAAAAGCACTGAGCCCTTTTTGATTTTCTGTTTAAAATGTTCTTCAAACATAAGTGTAGTTTAGTGCTCCTAAGCTTAAGAAGGCTGTGATGAACCTTACAGAGAATATGCAAGTATTAGATAAGTTTAGTTCAGATTGTTGGCTCTGCATTCAATGTTAATGATACAACAATATATATTAAAAAGGTTTGTTGAAGCAGAAACACGTACATAGCAAGATCAGGTATCACAAACTGATGAAAATGTGACCAGAGGCTAAACCCTGTGTTTCCTTAGGGGCAATGGTTCAGTATTTACTAATGTAGTATTCCATTATAGCTTATAGAGTGTAACTACCACAAATAATAATCAATTACATACCAAGAGGAAAAAGTGTATTTCAAATGCATCTGACCTTACAAACGCAAGGGGGAAAAAAGCCTTCCTAAGTAATTAGTCCACCACTCTTTCAAAGAGACTATAAAAGCAATCATCCTGCCTTCTTATAGCCTTTCCCCTCTTTTCGCTCCAGGTTATTCTTCCTAGGTTTCTCTTTCTGTTTCTTGAAGGGATCTCCACTTACATGCTTTCCAAGAATCTAGAATCCTATACTAGATTTTTTTTTTCTTTAAAAAATGTTTAAAAGAGCTTAGAAATAGAAGAGCGAGCTCCTCCTATGGAGGTAGAGATGTGGCTCAGTTTACCTCCCCGTACAGGCCGCCAACTGATGGGGGGGGGGGGGGGAATAAGCTCAGTTGGTATTGTGTGAAGGACCAGAAAAGTTTCTGTAGGTCAAGATTAGAATATAAAAGCATATGTTTATTTTATGTTTGAGAGAGGGAAAAGAGTGTGGGGAAGAGATCAAAAAGAGAGAATGGCTTGGTATCCCAAAGAAAGAAGGAAAAATGCCACCGAATTTATACACTAGATTTTATAGAGGTGGACATACAAGAGCTCTATGGACATTTTTTCCGCAAAATTAATTGCAAAAATCCGTCGGGCCTCAGTTCATGGGAACCCACAGAAATGCATTTCTTCAGCTTCAAAATCCACCTTTTGAATCTCCCCATATACGTTATAAAAATACTCGAAAATAATATTTATTCCTTCTGAGCTCTCATACATTTAACGCAAAGCACTTACTGCCCAGCCCTGTCCAGAAAATGAGTTTCTTTCTCTTTAAGACAGAGGTCGGGCAATTTGACCTATTCAAATATGGCTGCTCGTGCGTACTAACCCGGCCCCCCACGCATGCTCGGTGGACCCAGTTCAGGACATTTAACTGGGCAAGATGGAGACTCAGCCAGCGGCGAGACTGCACCTCCCAGCATGCACTGCAGCCGGACCCGGAGTGGAGACGTCGAGTGATGGGGGATCCCCTCAGTGTTTTAGGCCGCCGCTTCAGTTATAAAGATTGAGGCGGAACCCGCGCCCGAGAATTGGACCTCTGCGGACTGGGAAGATGGAAGCGTGGCGCTGTGTGAGGAGGAGCTACGGCCGCTGTGTGGTGGGAAGAGGCCGGTCAGTAGGGCTGGATGCCTAGAGGGAGGAGAGAGGGGCGGGCGGCCGAGATGAGCCTGGGGCGGGGCAGGCTGGGGAGGAAGGAGGAGAAAGAGGGTCTGAGCTGCGGTGCATCCGGGACCAGCCTCCGGAGGCCCTGATGGATAGGTAAACCTGGCGGTCAGCCGGTGGAGCGCTAGGCCGACGAGGTCTGGGGCCTGGCGCGGAGTTCCTGGGCCCCTGGCCAGGCTGGTGCCTTCCCGACCCGCTCCAGTGGCCTTGCAGCCCCGGCCCACTGTCCCCAATCCAACCTCCAAAGCGGCATTGGCTTGCTCCCCAGACTCCGCAGCACCGTTCCGGGGCCGCCTGTCCGCGGGAGGCCGCCTGTCCGCAGTCGGTCCCCGCGCTTGACCCCGAGGGAGGCGCGCGTGTTCCATTCACGCCAGGAGGGGTTTGTGTTTTGTTGGTGTGTTAGTCTCTCTCAAACTTAAGTCACTTGTATACCATTCCTCATGATTATGGGCAAATTCTCCCCTCCCCCCCCCCCGTATTATTTACTGGGTGTATTTCTTTAAATTGATTCACTTTTTTTTTAAGCACTTCAATAGGTGCATTAGTGTCTCCCTAAGCAGTGTTTGGAAGATCTTGGGTTTTATGTACTGATTATGTTTTTTTTCCTAAGAAACTTTAAAGTTAGTACTTAGATGTTAATTGTGTACCTTATGAAACCAACTGGTGTACCACACACCATGCATGGGAAACACAGCATTGTATTAATTTTTACATAAGTCACGGGGATCGGGTTTGAGCTCCAGTAGGCTTGGGACTTGATGACAATTCAATTCAACAGTGTTTCCTGAGTACCAGATGTTTGCCAGGCATTGTGTTAGGCACTTGTGAAGAAACTGGAATTAAAATGAATAAGAAAGCTCTGGCCCTGAAGTTGCTTAATACCTTAAGAGGAAAAAAATTCGTATAAATAACTACAACTATAGAGAATGAGTGTTGTAGTAAAAGTATTATATTCCCATGCAGTACCTTATTAGGATAGAAAATGCATGGTTCTAGTTCCCAAATTCCTGTCTTTCAGAGTTGTCATAAAGCAGGTTAGAGGGCTCATTTAATGCCTGTAAAGATTTACAATTAAGTTGATTTTATGGAACATTTTGCCAATACACAAACTGGAAAAGTTTAAAAATGCTGTTAAAACAACAAAAAACTAATGTATGAAAGTCAAATAGCATTAAGTGCAATTAAGCAAAATTCCTGTACTGATAGAAGTGAACATTATTGATAATGTCTTTGAAATACACCTGCAATGAATTCTGGAGGAAAGAAGTCGTCTGAATCTTAATATTTTGCCAAAGTAGTTGAGTAAGAAGAAGATGGTGCTTCAACTGCAATGTTTCTTGAGAACCTGAGAGCAATGTATCCATTAAAAATAATTTTAGCGCTATTTTGGAGATATTTTGGGTGATGTCTTAAATTGAATCTGTTAGGTTTGGAGTGTTGGTACATTCCTAGTAATGGTTCCTATCCTCTTTCATTTACCTCTAGAAGTGCGCTTTAAAAAAAAATGGAGAAGTAAATTATGCATCCACTGATTAGCAGAGGAAGTAGTTTTGTGAAGTTGTGATAGGATTTTGTTTTCCCAGCTGTACCAGTGTTTGGAAAAATCAAACTTTGGTTTAAAAAACTGTTCAGAAACGTTTTTTTATTCTAAATGCAAGTGGGAGGAGAGATTTGCATAATTGTATTAATAGTCCAGTATGTGTTCCATATTTGTTCTTAGTATTATGTTTGCCATGGATTTCATTTTCTTGCTGAGTTTTATTAGGTGGTAGAAAGCTATTTTGAATACCAGTTTGGTGGTTGAGTGGACTTTTTGAGAGGTGTGTGGTATTTTGGTAGTCTGGGTGGCATTCTGTGTTAAGTATTTAGAATACCAGTCGTGGTTGTTTAGGGAAAGAATATTGAGGTATTGATGCCAATAGTTAAATCATAGGTGCTTTTCCCTTTATGCTTCACAGATTTAGAATTCATCATTTTAATCTTATAGACATCTTCAATCGAGGAAATACACTATTTTTAGATTTTGTGTCCTATAGCTGAACAAAAAGTGGTGCCTTAAGGAGTGTATTTATTTCTTTTAGATACCCCACGTTTCCCCATCACCTGAAGAGTCTGGGCAGAGACTGGACTACACCGTGGGAGAATCTACAGAGATGTTGCTGGAACAGACATATTTCTAGTTGTATGAGGTGGCCTGGACATTATTCTCGTGCTCCTTACCCATACTTCAGTAGTAGGCATTTTTCACTAAATTGGCGACCACCTTGCTTGTTTGAGTCTAGAACTCAGTTTCAGTACTATAACTGGAGACCTGACAACCTAAGCCAGACATCTTTGATTCATCTCTCTAGTTACGTCATGAGCTCTGAGGGAGATGAACCTTCATCAAAACGAAGAAAACACCAAGGTAAAGGTGACATTTATCTTGGTGTAGAAATAAACAAGTTATAGACTAAGTTGAAGCTTTCATATCTAATCCTTAAAACCTCCCATAGGTTTTATAGGCATTGGGCATTTATTTTTAGCCAGTAGTATTTTTGTTAGTAAAAAGTGAATTATTTTTAAATGTCTTACTTTTATCTTACCTTAATTCTGTATTTCTGGCTATAAAAGTAGAAATGACTCTACAGAGAGAATAAGAGAAGATAAATAGATTACAAAAGTAAGTTGAATTTAAGAATAATTTGAAAATTCAAATGTTATTGAAATAGAGGTCCTTAGATTTTCTAGAAATTGGTAAATGTAGGGCTGGGCACGGTGGCTCACGCCTGTAATCCTAACACTCTGGGAGGCAGAGCCAGATGGATTGCCTGAGGTCAGGAGTTCGAGACCAACCTGAGCAAGAGCGAGACCCTGTCTCTACTAAAAATAGAAAAACTGAGGCAAGAGGATAGCTTGAGCCCAAGAGTTGGAAGTTGCTGTGAGCTATGATGATCCCACGGCACTACCCAGGGCGGATAGCTTGACACTCTGTCTCAATAAAAAAACAAACAAAAAAACCCCCCAAAACCCTAGCTTAGCAGTTACTGCGCCAGCCACATATACCGGGGCTGGTGAATTCAAACCTGGCCTGAGCCTGCCAAACAACAATGACAACAACAACAACAACAACAAAATATAGCTGGGCATTGTGGCAGGTGCCTGTAGTCCCAGCTACTTGGGAGGCTGAGGCAATCGCTTAAGCCCAAGAGCTGGAGGTTGCTGTGAACTGTGACATCATGGCATTCTACTGAGGGCAACATAGTGAGACTCTTGTCTCAAAAAAAGAAAATAAATTGGTGAATGTCAATAATCACATAAAGGATAAGGGTAAAATAAAACAAAAAAAAAGTCCACAGATCTTAAAAATTGTATGTTTTCATTTCCAATGCTAACATTAAAAAATGTAAGACAAGGCTCGGCGCCTGTGGCTCAAGCCGCTAAGGTGCCAGCCACATACACCTGAGCTGGCAGGTTTGAATCCAGCCCAGGCCTGCCAAACAACAATGATGGCTGCAACCAAAAAATAGCCAGGCGCTGTGGCAGGCGCCTGTAGTCCCAGCTACTTGGGAGGCAGAGGCAGGAGAATCGCTTAAGCCCAGGAGTTGGAGGTTGCTGTGAGCTATGATGCCTCGGCACTCTATCTAGGGCAACAGCTTGAAGCTCTGTCTCAAAAAAATATATATACATACATAAATAAAAGACAAAAGGACTCTTAAATAGAAACAATCATGAATGAAAGACATTTTCTTATAGAATAAGATTTTAGTGTATTAAATCTATATTTCTCAAATCGAGGTCTAGAGATAATATTGAGAATCTGTCAGAAGTATTATCTTTAAGAAAGGAAACCACATCTTGTTCAACTTTGAGAAAAGTTTTTAAAAAACGTTGACTACTTCTATTTTTGTCATATTCTTTTTACTCTAAACATTGACTAGACTCCCTCTGTGCTGTCAGTCCTGCCCCTACCTTCTCCATCTCCCCCATGTCCTAAAAGTAGAAATGATGTGTCTAAGTAGAATTTGGAATTGTCTCTTTTATTGAACTATAATTTTCAGTGAAGATCATTTCTCTGAAGATATTAGAGAGTAGACTGTGTGGGTGTTCATGTGTAGGGAGCTCTTGTGTAAGTTTGCTGAAGGAAGATGTTTAGAGTGGGTCTAACTTGGAAGTTAGCATAGAAAAGTTAATCAGTGTTCTTCTGTTTTCCTCTGCCTCTGTTACCAGTAGTCTACGGATTCAATTGGGTCCAGTCAGGATTGTTAAACTAATGTTCAAGTAAATGTCTCACTGTTACACAGTTACAAGAACCTAGTTAGAAAAAACAGATAGGTATAAATAGAAATTCCAAGCACCCAGAAGTGAAAATCTGTTTGTGTAGTCCTTCACCACAGCATATGGAGATAAACAAGAAATATTTGTTTGAATGAAAGAAAGATATATTTAGAGGCGTTAAAATTAGGTTCTTAAAAATAATCCATGATCTATTAAGCCAGGGCCAAATGATGATATCAGATTGCTTTTCATTCATACATTTGTTGGTCAGCCACTCCTTTTGTTTAGCCTCTATTAAATCTGGTGTGCTCCCAGAGCTGTGGCTTACCAACATAAGCATGGACTTAGGAATGACTCCCAGTTCTTATTCTTTTTTTTCAATGCCAGCAGAAAAGCAGCTGCTTTCACTTCTGATCCACCACTAAAACTGTATGAACTTGGATAGGTTACTTAACCTCTTTGTTCCTTGGAAATTTAGTGTAAAATAATGCCTACTTTGAAAGTGAGTTGAGAATGAAGTGAGATACTGTATGTCAAAGTGCCTAACACACTGTTGGCTTCATAGTAGGTACTCAGAAAATTGTGTTTGTGTTTTTTTTCCCTTTAATGGATGGGGAATTACATTTACATACTGATAAGCCTTGATTTCAACCTGACTCTTTATATGTCCATTCTTCCTAGGTGTTGTGAATAAGGAAAATGCTCTTCGTTAAGCCATATTTGTGACTTCTGATATTTCACTAACACTTTTCAGTCAAGAGAACAGCATTGCTAACTTGCCCATCACTTTAAAATGGTATTTGAAGGATTTGTATGACTCAATTATGACTTTTTAATTAGGCACCCTAAAAACCTGATCAGGCCTATTGCTTACTTTCTTTGATTCATCTGTCTTCTCTGCTGTGATCACCTTGTTCCTCCTGATATGGAAGGTATATAAGTTTTTCTAGTGTGAATTTATGTTGTAAAGTACATGAAGACCAAAGATTATCCTCTTTATCAGTGGTTTTCAAATTGTCTTCCATGGAACCCAAGCAATTCAACACCTTTCTGTAAGTGTGTTAAAAATAACAGTCAGGATAAAATGTGTGTTCACCCTAGCCCCAACATGCCATGGATTGGTGTTCCACGACATGAAAAATGATGCTAAAGGGTTCTACAAGCCATAGAAGTTTGAAAGCCACTGTATTAATTCGATAATTTATTTGCTTCCGCCTTTTTTTTTTATCCTTCTATTATTTTCATCATATCATAAATCTCTAATCACCTTATTCTACCCATCCCTTACTAGTCATAAAAATTTTCTTCCTTCCTCTGGTCAAAATTTTTATTCCCTCAGTGTAACAGGTATCAGCTATTTAGATTTTGAGGAAAGCAATATTATTGAACTAATTTATCAGGGGATTTTAAAATTATTGCTTCATTGGCATTTTTAGATAATGTGTTATTTTTATTATAAATATATTGTTTTTATAGAAGATTTGGAAAAATATAGAATATTCTCAATCCAAAAAAAATTGGATTGAGAATTGAATCCTTGATTCAATTTTTAATTGGTAGAATTTTAGGCGTTAAAACCCAGTGAATTGAAAGCCTTTTTGTAGGTTAGAGGGAGATATTCTGGGGCTGATAGTTTTCATATAATTTAATCATGTTTGGGAGTCTATCTCCAAATCTATTTTCCCATATTCTTCTTACTTCTTATTTTCTCCTTCTTTTGAGTTCATACATTTTCTAAAAGTTCCATGTTTTTTTTTCATGGCTTCCATGGCAGTAGAAGCATCCTCTTTACTGATAGGATGAGGGAGACAAGATCAAAGGTGAACACATAGATACGGCGGTCATTTTTAAGTTAGAGACCACCTACAGTTGCAATCCTCATGCTTCTCTATTCCCTTTTAATCCCTTTTCTTTTCATTTTTTGACACAGAGTCTCACTTTGTTGCCCTTGGTAGAGTGCTGTGGTGTCATAGCTCATTGCAACCTCAAACTTACAGGCTGAAGTGATCTTTTTGCCTCAGCCTCCCAAGTAGCTGGGACTATACATGCCAGCCACAATGCCTGGCTAATTTTTTGAGATGGGGTTTCACTCTTGCTCAGGCTGGTTTCGGACTTCTGAGCTTAGGCAGTCCACGTGCCTCGGCCTTCCAGAGTGCTAGGGTTATAGGTATGAGCCACTGCACCTGGCCATTTTTTTGTTTGTTTTTTCTTTTGAGACAAAGTCTGACTCTTTTGCCTGGGCTAGAGTGCAGTAACATCATGATACCTCACTGCAGCCTCAAACTCTTAGGCTCAAATGATCCTTCTGCCTCAGCCTACGAAGTAGCTGATGTGCCACCATACCTGGCTAGTTTTATTTATTTATTTATTTATAATATTTTTATAGAAATGGGGTCTTACTATGTTGCTCAGGCTGATCTTGAACTCTTGGCCTCAAGCTATCGTCCCACCTCCCCCTCCCAAAGTGCTAGGATTATAGACATAAGCCACTACGCCCAGGCTCTATTCATCGCGTTTGCAGAATAAATAATGTCTTTGCAGAATATAAACTATAACACGTTCTTAGCTGTTACTTGATAGGGTCACGACCCAGCCATCATTTATAAGCATTCTGTAGCTGCTTTACATTTAACTCTCTTTGGTGTACGTTAAACATATTTTTGTTCATTTTGTTTGCATCCTTCCACTTTAACACTGAATACTTCTATTTATTGCCATTATACACCATTCATTTATTAATGTAAACCAGAATTCTGAACTAAGAATAGTTTCTGGAACTTAATTATTTGATGATCTTATCCTATACAAGGGAATAAAAATATCATATGAAGTCATCTTATTGAAAAGCCAACTGTGACATATTATTAAAGTTGCTGAGCATATGTGTGGCAGAACCACTTCTTAATCATAGAGAAATGAGAAACTACAACCCCTGTACAGTCTTGGCTTTATTAGCATATACTCTCAGCCTGTGCAATGACTTGCCAGATCTTTTAAAATGTGTTTTATACCTCTAGTCAACCAATACATCATGTTACTGCCTTTGTAATCAATTTGATAACAACGTCTGGTCATTTGGTGCTGTTTACCATTTCCTAAGGCAAAAAGTTCTATTCTTTGTCTATGGGAATTTTTAAAAGGCTGGAAAATGCTTATATATAGGAAACTATATGATCCCCTTCTGATTAATTCTTTATATTTTATCCTCTATATTTTAACAGGAGTGATAAAACGGAATTGGGAATATATATGTAGCCATAATAAAGAAAAAACGAAGATCCTAGGAGAGAAAAACGTTGATCCCAAATGTGAAGACAGGGAGGACAAGTTTGACTTTTCAGTGATGTCCTATAATATACTTTCACAAGATTTACTGGAAGATAACTCACACCTTTATAGACATTGCCGGCGGCCAGTACTACACTGGAGTTTTAGGTTTCCCAATATTCTGAAAGAAATTAAACATTTTGATGCAGATGTAAGTGTAAAATATTACCAAAATTCTTCCTATAAGAAAAGGTTGAATTAAATGTCTCTTTTGTGCATTTGTGAACTAGATGATTTTCTTCATTTTGTTTATGGGGTAAGAAGGGAAGATGTTTAAGAATAATGTTGGAATAGTTCTTAACAAGTTCTTAATTATCTTATAAGTATAAATAATCATCTAACTTCGAAAAAGATACAAAAACTTTAATAATGCTCAATTTTGAGATGGGGATTAGCAGCATATCATTCAGTAAATATTTCCTTTGATTTGAAATTTCAGTAATTAATAGAGTTTCATCAACATGATAGCATTCAAAAAAATCATCCTTTAGAAAGGATCTGAAAGATATTAAGGAACATGCAAATTCACGTAAAATACCCTGACATGTAAATTTAAAATATTTCATTTTGAAAATAATTAATTTTGGATGAAAGGAGAGCTCCATTTTATTAAAAAGCCACAGTTTGTTTATTTTAGTTAGGTTAGACATTTGCCCACAAGGCCAAAGTGTTGAGGTTGATCAAACTTGGGAATACTAATTTGGTACATCTGTAAATAATAAATGTTACAGTCATTTCAATTATCGTCAGGTTTGGGGTTTTAGAAGCCTGTTTTTAAAGGTGAATACACAAGAAAATTTATGTGTATGTCTCTATGTTGTAATTCAAACTATTTTTTTCTTCCAAGGTACTTTGTTTGCAAGAAGTTCAGGAAGATCATTATGGAACAGAGATCAGGCCAAGTTTGGAATCACTGGGTACAATGTAACTTTTATCTTAGCCAAATTTACTTTTGAAGATTTGTGTGTGATAATTAACTTGCTGACAAAGGTGTATGGTATATTTAGACTAAAAATCTTAATTTTGGAAACAATTTCAAAAGGTCAGGAAAGGATTGAGGTATTTCAAGTGGAGGCTTTTGTGTTGATATATAATTTAGACAGAAATTTTAATTGTTGTAATTTAGACAGAAATGTAAGAATCTCTTAGTAGCTCTCTTTCCTAGGAGTTACTTTGCTGACCGCTGGACTTCTAAGATTTCTGTGCTCCATGAGATAAGGGACCATTTTTTCTAGTACATTGTAATACCAGTATCTACCAGTGCCTCATGGAGGAAGCTGAAAACTCATTTGATGAATAAATACTTCTAGAAGTAGGTCATCTGTGATCACACAAGTTTGAGAAATGTGTCTACTTTGCATTCATTCATTCAGTAAATATTTTTTGAGTGCCTGATACATACCATGAACTATTCTAGGCAGTGGGGCTATGGCATTGGGTAAGACAGATAAAAAGTTTCTCCCTTGTGGAGTGTATATTCTACAAGTGGAGAAAGGCTGACAATAAACCAAATAAGTAAATAGTGTATTTAGTAATGATAGTTTTCTGGAGAAAAGCAGCAAAGTAGAATGGGGAAGATTTCAGTTTTAAATGTCACCCTGATTAGACAGGGTGACAAAACAAAGATTTGAAGGAGGTAAAGTAATGAGCCATGATTAGTGCATTCCAGGTAGCAGAAATGGCAAGGGAAAAGCCCTGAGACTAGAGTGTGTTGGGCCAAGTGAGGAGGACAGTGTGGTTGGAATGGCATGAGGGGGCAGAAATTATAGGCAAAAAGATCAGGGGGTGGGAGTGAGGGCGTAGACATAAGGCCTTATTCTGCTCCTGATTCTCAGTTTTATTAGGATGGAAATGGGAGAGACACTGGCATATTAAGGACTTAGTCTTCCAGTAAAGAGGCTGGTAAGACCTAGTCTTAAACATTTTTGATTCCAGCACGTGTAAAGATTATTACTAATGTTTATACAATATACTTTGTTAAACATTATTCAAAAGTATTAGGTTAGTTGTATTTTGACATGTATGTATAAAAACAGTCCCTTCTTTTAAATTCATTTCTTTCTTATAGGTTATCACTGTGAATATAAGATGCGGACAGGAAAGAAACCTGATGGCTGTGCTATTTGCTTCAAACATTCCAAATTTTCACTCTTATCAGTGAACCCAGTGGAATTCTACCGCCCTGATATTCCTCTATTGGACAGAGACAATGTTGGATTAGTTTTACTCTTACAGCCCAAAATCCCGTGTGCTGCCTCTCCTGCGATCTGTGTAGCTAATACACATTTGTTGTACAATCCAAGGCGAGGTGATATTAAGTTAACCCAATTGGCAATGTTACTGGCAGAGATTTCTAGTGTTGCCCATCAGAAAGATGGTAGTTTCTGTCCTATAATTATGTGTGGTGACTTTAATTCTGTTCCTGGTTCTCCACTATATAGTTTCATAAAAGAAGGAAAATTGAATTATGAAGGACTTGCCATAGGAAAGGTAAGTAATCGCTTCATCATTATTAGGGGATAGACTTACTCAGTTGCTCTTTTCATCATAACTTCATAATGTAAGGATAGTCATTACATGGCTGTTTGGAAAGCTTGGATGATCCAGTACTCTCACTTTATCAAGCTATCGTGATTTTCCACAACTACTAATAAGTAACTGTGTTCATGTGGTTGAATTTCATCTTCTCCATCTATCTGTGGCAACCATACTGCTAGGAGGAATTAGCGAGTAGCAAAACAAACAAAAAAACCCCAAAGACCCAAGTGAGGAGTATGAAAAAAAAAAGGCATCACAGACAACAGACATGATACTTCACAGATGAGGAACTACTTACTCAGAAGGTAGCAAGAAAGAATTTGGAATGTTGGATGTGGATAATAAGGTTGGCAAAACGTTAATTTAATATTATGTAGATTTTCCTTTACGTAATGGTAAATATTTTAATTCTGTAGCTTAAAATAATTCATCCCATGTTACTGTTTCTATTGTGCTTCCCACTGTTTACTTTAGATCACTTGATCTTCATTGTATTTAACCAAAATAGGTCCTCCACCCCTAGAGTTTTGAGTGATAGTTTAAAGTTCTGTAAGAGTTGATCTCTCTTAGGTACAGGCATGCCTCGTTTTAGCGTGCTTTGCTTTATTGCACTTAAACGGCATGTGCTCACTTCCTGTCTCTGTGACACACTGGTAATTCTTGCAATATCAGACTTTTTTGTTATTTATCTGTTATGTTGATTGTAATGAGTGATCTTTGATGTCACTGTTGTAACTGAACCGTGCCCATATAAGTTGTCACACTTAATTGATGTTGGGTGTGTTCTGACTGCTCTACCAATTGTTTCTTTCATTCTCCTTGGGCCTCCCTATTCCCTGAGACACAACAATATTCAAATTAGGCAAGTTGATAGCTCTACAGTGGCTTCTAAGTGTTCAAGTGAAAGGACCATCTCTCACATTAAATCAAAAGCTAGGAATGATAGGCTGAGCTATGCCCCTTTTGTAAACAGGTAGCAAAATTGTGAATGTAAAGGAAAAGTTCTTAAAGGAAGTTAAAAATGCTACTGTAGTGAACACAGGAATGTTAAGAAAGTAAAACACCCTTATTGCTGATACGGAGAAAGTTTGAGTGTCCTGAATAGAATATCACACCAGCCACAACATTTTCTTGAGCCAAAGCCTAATCTAGAACAAGGCTCTAAATCTTCAATTCCTTGAAGACTGACAGAGAGGTGAGGAAGCTGAAGAAGAGGTTCATGAGGTTTCTAGAAGGAAGCCATCTCCATAACATAAAAATGGAAGGTGAAGCAGCAAGTTTTGACACAGAAACTGCAGTTCTGCGTTATGTAGAAGATCTAGCTAAGATCATTGATGAAATGATCATTGATGAAAGTAGTTGCACAGAAACAACAGATTTTCATAGTAGATGAAACAGCCTTCTATTGGAAGAAGATGATATCTAGCACTTTCATAGCTAGAGGGAAGCCAATATCTGTCTTCAAGGACAGGCTGACTTTCTGTTTTTTGCAGTTTTTGGCCCAGGGCTGGGTTTGCACCTGCCACCTCCGGCTTATGGGGCTGGCGCCCCACCCCTTTGAGCCACAGGTGCCGCCAACGCTGACTTTCTTATTAGCGGCCAATGCACCTAGTGTCTAAGCTGGAGCCAGTGCTCATTGACCATTCTAGAAATCCTAGGCCACTCAAGAATTATGCTTAATCTGCTCTGCCTTTGCTCTCGCAGTGGAAGAGCAAAGCCTGCCTGACACATCTGTCTAGAGCATGGTTTACTGGCTATTTTAAGCCCACTTAAGACTTACTGCTTAGAAAAACATTCATTTCAAAATATGATTGCTCATTGACAATGTACCTGGTGGAGATACACAAGGGGGTAAATGTTCTCATGCCTGCTAACACAGCATCCATTCTGCAGCTGATGGATTAAGCAGTAATTTTCACTTTCAAGTCTTATTCTTTAAGAAATTTTATAAGGCTTGGCGCTCATAGCTCAGCCGCTAGGGCTCCAGTCACATATACCAGAGCTGGTGGGCTTGAACCCAGCTCAGGTCTGCCAAACAATGACAACTACAACAGAAAAATAGCTGGGCGTTGTGGCGGGTTCTTGTAGTCCCAGCTCCTTAGGAGGCTGAGGCAAGAGAATCGCTTAAGCTCTTAATCGTTTGAGGTTTCTGTGACTATGATGCCATGGCACTCTACTAAGGGCGACATTATGAGACTCTGTCTTAAAAAAAAAAAAAAGTGGAGCTTGAAGCGATGACTAATTTGCTGCAGTCTCATGATCAAATTTGAGCAGGTGAGGAGTTAGCTCTTAGGGATGAGGAAAAAAGTTGGTTTCTTGAGATGGAATCTGCACCTGATAAAGATGCTGTTAACATTGTTGAAATGACGATAAAGGATTTAGGATGTTCTATAAACTTAGTTGATAAAGCAGTGGCAGGGTTTGAGAAGATTGACTTTTTTTTTTTTTTTTTTTTTGAGACAGAGTCTCTCTGTCACCCTGGGTAGAGTGCTATGATGTCATAGCTCACAGTAACCTTAAACTTGGGCTTAAGCTATCCTCTTGCCTCAGCCTCCTCAGTAGCTTGAGCCACCATACACAGCTCTGATTCGGGTTATTAAAGATCGGTTCTGTGAGTAAAATGTCAAATACCATCACATGCTACAAAGAAATATTTTATGAAAGAAGGAGTTCATCAGTGTGACAAACGTCATTGTTTCATTTTAAGAAATTACAACAGCCAGTCCAGCCTTCAGCAACCACTACCCTGATCAGTCTAGCAGTTATCAGCACTGAGACGAGATCCTCCACCAGCAAAAAGATGACTTGTTGAAGGCTCAGATGATTGTTACCATTTTGGGGCAATAATGCATTTTAAAATTAGGGTATGTACTTTTTTTTTTTTGAGACAGTCTTACCATGTTGCTCTCAGTAGAGTGCCATGGTGTCACAGCTCACAGCAGTCTCAAAGTCTTGGGCTTAAGCAATTCTCTTGCCTCAACTTCTCAGGTAGCTAGGACTGACTACTGGTGCCCACCATAACACCAGCTATTTTCTTGTTATAGTTGTCTTTGTTGTTTAGCTAGCCCAGGCCGAGCTCGAACCTGCCAGCTTTAATGCATGTGGCTGGCACCATAACCACTGCTACGGGTGCCGAGCCACGTACATCTTTGTAGATATAATGCTGTTGCATGCTTAGTAGACTACAGTATTGTGTAAATTTAACTTTTATATTCACTGGGAAACTGAAAATTTGTGACTCACTTCATTGTGATACTTGCTTTATGGTGGTGGTCTGGAACTAAATCCTCAATATTAGAGTATGCCTGTATTTGGAACTATATTGCAGGGTAGCAAAAAAGAATGGACAGTATTAGTGCAAAGCTATAGGCCATTTGGCTGCCCAAATTAGAGAAAAATGTGTAGGAAAAGATTATCATTTTCATATAACTAAGTGCTTTTCAAATTGTATTTGAACAAGATTGTATAAGCACAAATAATCACAATATAATGAATATTTACCATTTGGGGATTACCTTTTACATAAGACATAAACTTTTCAATAAATGAACTTTTTAAAATTTGTTCACTTAAGATACCTGTTGAAATTTTGTTTAGGTATCTGGCCAGGAACAGTCTTCATGGGGACAAAGAATTTTATCTATTCCAATTTGGCCCCCAAACCTAGGTATCTCACAGAACTGTGTGTATGAGGTACAGCAGGTACCAAAAGTAGAAAACACAGGTAAGTGTTTGCAGTACATTCTGGCAGTCTGCTGGGTAATACTATTCCCGTTGAAGATATAAAACTGAATTTTTAAAAGAATAACATCTTAAGGATGACTATTCATATAAATATATAGTTATTCATTCCTTTCTCTTTTTTCTTAGAACTCTAAATTTTACCTTTTTAAAGTTCCAGAATTATCTGTGCATGATTTATTTGCATGTTGCTTTGGAATTGTTGGTATTTATTTTTTCTAATTCTAGAGACCATTGAAATATGTAGATTCCAGGATAAAACATTTAACTAGGCATCTACCTAACCTACATATGTCTTAAATACTATTTCTAGAGTATCTAGTACAACTATACTAAGGCAAACTAGAACAAAACCATATTAATAGTATTAATATATTTCTCTCTGTTCTGACAGACGATAATCTGGCACAAACACAGCTGAAGAAAACAGAGGTCCTAGTGACAGATGAAAAGTGAGTTCTGGAAAGCAACAGTAGATATTTGCTGACTGTAGTTGAATTAAAAAACCATTTCTCAAAAATCACATGGGTGAAAAATACAGATGATGGTAGTGAAGAGTGCTGGTTCTTAAGTCAAACAGACCTTAGATCCAGTCCTGCCCCTGCTATTTTTTTTTAATTTGAGATAGAGTCTCACTTTGTCACCCTTGATAGAATGCTGTGGCACCATAGCTCACAGCAACCTCAAACTCTTAGGCACAAGCGATTCTCTTGCCTCAGTTTTTCATTTTTAATAGAAATGAGGTCTCACTCTTGCTCAGGCTGGTTTCGAACTTGTGAGCTCAAGGGATCCATTTGCCTCAGCCTCCCAGAGTGTTGGATTACCTTCATGAGCCACCATTCCCAGCCATGAGCCTGCTATGTGATTTTTGGCAAGAATTTTAACATTTCTGAGGTTGCTTCCTTATTTGGGTTTTTGTGAAGATTAGACAAAGCAAAGCATGTAAAGCAATGATCGATGCACAGTAAGTGCCTGGGCAGTGTTATAAAAGGAAACTGCTTGTCTTTTGTTTATGTGCCTGGACTAGCTCAAGTACTCTTTAAAATTTATTGCCATTATATATTTAAACAAAAGTGAAATCACAAAAAAAAAGTCATCTTTGATTTACTATATCTCAAAACAGTCTGGAAGAGGGATGATCCAAAAAAGAGTATGCTAGTTGAAAAGATGATCCCTTTTTATATATCTCTTGAACTGTAGGAAAAGGTTTTTAGAAGTAGAGGGCTGAAGATGCCAGGATTCCATATTAAAGAAACATGAATACTTGGGATTATGGCTAAGAATTGCTATGTTAATATAGCAGGACAGATACTTTAATCTTTTCTCTTTGGGAGATTCTTGAAGTATTGTGATCGTGATCGTTTATTTTGGCTCTTTTAAAGTTCCTTTCTTTAACATTTAAATTTAGGAACCAAATTAGAAGCATGTTTTGTTTTATCTGCTTTTTTTTTTTTTTTTGCAATCTTACTTTATTTTGTATACCTTATTTAAAAAAAAATATTACCTCATAATTAAGAACCTAGTTGGAAAAGAAGCAATTTAAAAAAAAAAATTGGCCGAGGCTGGGTTTACACCACCACCTCCAGTATATGGGGCTGGTGCCCTACTCCTTTGAGCTACAGGCGCTGCCCAATTTAAAAATTTTAAAAAGTGAATATTTAGGGCAGCGCCTGTGGCTCAGAGGAGAAGGGCACCGGCCCCATATGCCGGAGGAGGTGGCAGGTTCAAACCCAGCCCCAGCCAAAAACTACAAAAAAAAAAAAAAAAAGAGAATATTTAAAAGTTAATGATTAAACCTTTCAAATATAGTGAAAATTTATCTGAGTAAGATAAAGAAGGCTAATCTGACACTTAGTTCTGTGTAGTTCTTAAATCTTTTTATAATAAAATGGGGTATAAGATACTTTAGAGTATCTTTATATAAATAGTTTATATGTTTATAGGCATAGCTTATATCTGTAAATTGAAAAACTCATAGCAAGATAACAGTTTGCAGGACACTAAATTGAAAATTTAGTAATCTTATAAGTCCTTAAACATAAAAGTTACTAAAATTTTTTTTTTTTTTTGAGACAGAGTCTCACTCTATCACCCTAGGTAGAATTCTAGGGCGTCACATCTCACAGCAACCTCAAATTCTTGGGCTTAAGCGATTCTCTTGCCTCAGCCTCCCAAGTAGCTGGGACTATAGGCGCCTGCCACAATGCCTGACTATGTTTTGTTACAGTTGTCATTATCGTTTAGCTGGCCTGGGCTGGTTTCAAACCCACCACCCTCCATGTATATGTCTGGCGCTCTAACAACTGTGCTATGGGCACTGAGCCAAAAGTTACTAAAATTTGGAGGGCACTTTTAAGGAATAACTTTTGTGCATTGACATATGAACACTTTAAAAGCAGAGGAAACATCTCTGTGTATCCTCAACACCTAAGATAGTACTTAGAACTTAGTTGGTGTTTGATGGATAATTTTTTTCTTTCCATAAATGCTATTCACCATGATGGTGGATAAAGTTAAAATTTTCAGTTTCCATCAAGGCATGAAAGACCCATAAAATTCATGATGTGTCACTAGAAAATGATCTTTAAATACTTAACCCATAACATCATATATATTTTTTGCATGAAATAAATGTAAACCATTATGGAAGCTGTTTTAAGATTCAGTACAAAATGATATCATAGCAAAAATAAGCAGAAGAAAATAGGGCCCCTCTGACATCTTTTGATGGAAGTTTCCAAGTAATATTCCTGAAGGTCACTTTGATTTTCTTTCTTAAAAATGCAACAAGGCTGGGTGCAGTGATTCACGCCTATAGTCCTAGCACTCTGGGAGGCCAAGGCAGGTGAATTGCCTGAGCTCAGGAGTTTGAGACCAGCCTGAGCAAGAGTGAGACCGCTTCTCTAAAAATAACCAGGCATTGTGGCAGATGCCTATAGTCCCAGCTACTTGGGAGGCCAAGGCAAAAGAATGGCTTGAGCTTGAGAGCCTGAGGTTGCTGTGAGCTGTGACGCTATGGCACTCTAAGGAAGGTGACAAAGTGAGACTCTGTCTCAAAAAAAAAAAACAACAAAATTTGTAAGTTATTTTATAATACATGTTCATTAGTGAGTGGAGGCTCTTAAACATGTTATAAATAATAAAAAATCCCATTAGTATGTTAATTGAGCTTTTTTTTTTAAAACCTGCATGTATTATATCCTTATTAATAGGTTTTGGTTATCACTGCATAAATAATGCTGAATTATTATGTGGTGTATTTATTTGTTTATTTATTTTTGAGACAGAGTCTCCCTTTGTTGCCCTTGGTAGATTGCCATGGCGTCATAGCTTATAACAACCTCAGACTCGTAGGCTCAAGGGATTCTCTTGTCTCAGCCTCCCAAGTAGCTGGGACTACAGGCACCCACCACAATGCCCAGCTATTTTTTAGAAACAGATTCTTGCTCTTGCTTTGACTGGTCTTGAACTGAGCACAGGCAATCCACTCACCTCACCCTCCCAGAATGCTGGGATTATAGGTGTGAGCCGCCACGCCTGGCCTTATATGGTGTATTTAAATAAAAATTTTTCCTAATGTCTGGTCTTAGTCTACAAAGTAAATGAAAAAGTACTTTAAATATGAGTAATTATAGAAGTAATGAAAAACTTGATAAATGCTAACACTTCTTCTTTTTAATTTAGATCATCTTCAAATTTACAGCACCATTTCAGCTTGTCTTCTGTTTATTCACATTACTTTCCTGACACTGGAATTCCAGAAGTGACCACCTGTCATTCCCGAAGTGCTATAACTGTGGATTATATTTTCTACTCCGCAGAAAAGGAGGATATTGCGGGGCTCCCAGGTAAAGAATACATGCGATCTTCAGTTTTGCTGGAGAGCACAGTAGCTACAACCTTAAGGTTGAGAAAGTTGGCTAAACATCTGGATAAAGTTCTAGATTTAAAAGTTAAAATATTTTGAAATAGATTGGTACTGTAATTGAATAAATCAGTTGATTACTTACACACAAGGAGGCAATAAAACACTCCAAATTGCTATCTAAGAACTTTATCCTCAGGCCTACCCTTCAGTTCTAGTCAGCTTCTGATTTCTAGGTCTTTCATATTGCCCTTTGTTTTTACTTGCCATAATCTACTCTTTTTTCTGTGATAAAACTAAGTATGTTGTTAATGGTTATAGTTTTGTGCTTAAATTTTATTAAGGCATGCTGCCTTCATTGTAGAACCATGCTTATGCTGTCAACAACAGACAGTTTTGTTATGCTGACCCTGGAATATTGGATCTTTTATAGAAAAGTGTATATTAGAGGAGTGTCCAACCTGTGGCCCATGGGCTGCGTGCTGATTTTGTGAGGACTTTTTTTTTGCTTATCTGAGTTGGTGTCAAATAATCACAAAAAGGATGTATGGACTTTTTTTTTGCTAATCAACTTCTGTTAGTGTTTGTGTATTTAGTGTGTGGCCCAAGATAACTCTCATTCTTCTAACATATGGCGAAAAAAAAAAACGGTTGGACATCCCTGGACTCTATACTATGACTTTTCAAAAAGCAAAGGTGATAAAACACTTTGCCTTGTATGATTTAATGAAAATCAGCTTTCAAAATTTAACCAAAGGATTTAAAGTGGAGCAGAAAATGTACTTTAAAATTACTGAAAGTACAAGTTAGGAAAACTTTGAAGTCCAAAGTGTGGGTAGCTATATTTTCTTATTTTCCCTTTTTTTCTCTTCCAACTTTTTGGCATTACTTTTCTTTTCCCCTTTTGTTTTCTGTTTGTGTCTCCCGCCTTTCTTCTGGGAATAATCTTATTCATAATACTCAGGAGGTAGAGCTTACTCCTCTTGTACATACATAGATCAATTCTACAAAATATGGCTGCTGCTTTGAATTTGTATTAAGGTTCTGGTAGTTGTCATGCCAATAGAAGTTCACTAGGTGGCAGGAGAGTGTCATGGATCAGCATCTCAAATTTCTTAGCATTAAGAACCTGGTCTTTTACTCACTGGGTACTGACTCTCTGAGACTAAATTATGCTAATTTATAAACTTCTACAGGTCTGTGGCTTGGTATGTCTGGTTTTATGCAACTACAGAATTGTTGGTGGATGAATTTCTTACGTAGCTGTCAAACTCAAATTACTCTTAACATTCTTTTTTTTTTTTTTTTAGAAAGTGAAGGAACTTTATTATTAGAAGCCTAGCTAGACACACACACACACACACACACACACACACACACACACACACACACACATATATATATATTTTTTTTTTTGCAGTTTTTGGCCAGGGCTGGGTTTGAACCCGCCACCTCTGGCATATGGGGCCTGGTGCCCTACTCCTTTGAACCACAGGCACCGCCCACTTTTAACATTCTTATGTATTACATTGATATTTTCTTCTAAAACTTACTTGTAGAACTTGAAATAGAAAAAAATATCTAAATAGAAATCTGAAAATTCTATGTAGTTTGAGAATTACAATTAGGTTATAATTCAATAAAGCTTTAATCATATTTCTTTTTCTTTTTTTGCTTTAATCATATTCTAAAAACTGTTTCATATTTGTCTTCTGGAGGGGTCGCAAATTCTATATCATAGTTTGGCAAAAAGACTTGTATTATTAATTTACAATAATCTGTTGACATGGTTTCATTAAATATATATGTGCTTCTTTAATGTAGGAGCTGAAGTTGCTTTGTTTGGTGGCTTGAAACTTCTAGCTAGACTGTCACTTCTTACAGAACAAGACTTATGGACTGTTAATGGACTTCCAAATGAAAATAACTCTTCAGATCATCTGCCTTTATTGGCTAAGTTCAGACTTGAGCTTTGACTTCGTTTGCATACAAAATTTTCTTTCCAATTTGTATTTTTCGAAGAATGTAAAGTTCTTAAGTGTTTGCATGTTGTTTATTTTTGTGCTATAGAGTTTCTGGAGAGGTTATGTTAGATGCTTTGAAACATATCAAAAGAAACAAGTTTATAACAATTTTCTTTTTTAATAATGAAAAATATTTTCCTGACATGTGAGATCTAAATACTCTTTATTATAAAAGAGGTGTAAAAATTTTTGTATTCTAAATCTAAGTAGAATTGACAGTAATTTTTAAATATAATGTGTCTTCTTCAGTCTGCTTAGTGAAGAATTTCATGTTTTTGGGAAGCTTTACAGTGGATCCGAAGTATCTTTGAATTCTTGCAAACCACAACTTGTTTCCTTTCTGTAAGGCTTGACTTCATTGGGAGAACCCTTATGTTCGTTCAGTCTTACCTTAGTTTATCTCAGAGATCATTGGGTCGTTCACAGGTGTCCAACCTACCATTTTAGTTTGTTTTTGAAGGAGCTTGATATTGCTTTTTAAATGTACAAAATGCTTAATCCATTTTACTACTGTCCTGAGCCATGTAATATGCCTGCATAATGTTGAAGAAGTGTTTCAGAAATACAGGCCACTGTAATTAGTGAGAGGATGAAGTGCTTTACAAGTAAGTCTACTTTTTCCACCCTGTAACAGGGGTAAGCCTAAGAAAGGCAGAGACTTTGGAATTATGCCTTTGTTTCCCTAGCATTGTTTTCATTTTTATTTATTTATTTGAGACAGAGTCATTTTGTTGCCCTGGCTCAAGTGCTGTGGTGTCACAGGTCACAGCAATCTCAAATTCTTGGGCTTAAGTGATGATGGTCTTGCATTAGCCACCCAAGTACCTGGGACTGTAGGTGCCTGCCACACTGCCGGCTATTTTTTTTTAGAGATGAGGTCTTACTCTGCCTCCACCTGGTCTTGAACTCCCGTGCTCAGGCAATCTACCCACCTTGGCCTCCCAAGTGCTAGGATTACAGGTGTGAGCACTGTGCCACGCCCCTAGCATTGTTTTTTCCTTTTTCTATTCAGCTTCAGAAAAGATCCCTGGGTTGAGGAATTTTGTTTTACTGAACCAATTCTGTAGAAACTTATTTTATTAGGAATATTGGAACAAAGTGGCAGCTGTAAGATTATTTTTGTTATGCTTCAGAAATGATAGGAATCCTGTGAAATTCTGGTGTGGGAATTAACTTGGAGACCTACTACTTTTTTAGTTTTTGTTTTGAGACAGTGTTATCACTCTATTGTCCCAGGCTAGAGTGCCCTGGTGCCAGCCTAGCTCATAACAACATCAAACTCTTGGGTTCAAGTGATCCTCCTCCTTTAGCCTCCCAATCAGCTGGGACTATAGGACCTGCCACAATATCTAGCTATTCTCTATTTCTAGTAGAGTCAGGGTCTCAATCTTGCTCAGGTTGGTCTCAAACTTTTGAGCTCAAGTGATCTTCCTGCTCCAACCTCCTAGAGCAGTGGTTCTCAACCTTCCTAATGCCACGACCCTTTAATACAGTTCCTCACGTTGTGGTGACCCCCAACCATAAAATTATTTTCTTTGCTACTTCATAACTGTAATTTTGCTACTGTTATGTGAATCATAATGTAAATATCTGATATGCAGGATGTATTTTCACTGTTACAAAGGGGTTACGACCCACAGGTTGAGAACAGTCCTAGAGCATTAGGATTACAGGAACGAGGTATTGTGCCTCAACTTTTTTTTCTCTAAGATGTGGTCTTATTCTTTGGCCCAGGCTAAAGTGTAGTGGTATTATCACGGTTTACTGTAATCTCAAACTCCAGGGCTCAAACAGTCCCTTGGCTTCAGCCTCTTGAGTAGCTGGGACTAAAGGCACATATCACCACATCTAGTTAAATCTATTTTTTGTAGAGATGGGGTCTCACTATGTTACTTAGGCTATTCTCAAACTCCTGGCCTCAAGCAATCCTGTCTCAGCCTCCCAGAGTGCTGGGATTACAGGCAAGAGTCATGTGCCCAATCCCTAAGTAGTCATTTTAGCTGTTGGTTTTGTTTCTAGAATGTTTTTTTCTTTTACACTGATGCATCAGTAAAATGGTGCTGACAGTTTTTATGAAGTGGTTATGAGCAGGTCTAATAAATCTTCTATACAGGCGTTTGAGTCAAAAACTTTAAAACATAAAAAGTGTTAGCAGGGCATTGTGGCGGGCGCCTGTAGTCCCAGCAGCTAGCCTAGGAGTTGGAGGTTGCTATGAGCTGTGTAACGCCATGGCACTCTATCGAGGACCATAAAGTGAGACTCTGTCTCTACAAAAAATAAATAAATAAATAAAAAGTAGAAATTTCCTCTTTTTTTAGGCAGTAGGAGCAAAGGATTATATGCGTTTTTACTACATAGTAATTTTAATGAATTATAAACATTTTTACCGTGAGTTTTATTAATAGAATGCTTCATCTTAAATTGGAAAACAGTCATAATGTTGGACTGAAACTTTTTGTACTAAAGCATTTACTACAATTATTTTTAAAAAATAAGCTAGATGAAAGCCTCAGAAAAAAGCATGTTAGGTTATAATGATTTGCTTATTAAAACTTGTAATCGAGTACTTTTAAATATTTAACTTCTCACTTTGGAGAGTTTTTTAATTGTAGTGTTAACTATAGTTCCAGGATTTTCCATATTTTTTAGTAGTATTTTGCAGAATGTTATATGTCCTAATTAGCAGATATAGTCCTTATCAAATTACAGGATAAGTAGTGTAATTATCCTTTTTAGTATTGAAGAAAGAAAAAATGAAAATTCATTGGTTAATTACTGCTTTGTACTATGTGAACTTCTTAACAAATAACTTTATTATATGTAGGTCATTGTTAACAAACTAACATCCCTGAAAACTTCTGTGAAACTTTGATCTTTTATATTCTGATTAATACATTGTGATTTTAAGCCCATTACTTCATGTGCTTTACCTTGACAGAGCTAATCCCTAACATTGCTTTCTACTTTAGCTTATCAAATAAAGTATTATTTTATGGATCAGAGGCCAAAAAGTCAATGCAAGCTTCTTATAGGTTTTTAAAGCTCCACTAAAAATAATTATCCACTGTCTTCACTTTTTTTGTTTTTGACCAGAATTAATAATTCTGGTGGAGCCTTGTATTTACCTACCAAAAACAATTAAATCTGATTAATTGCTAAAACCAAATCTCTCAGTCTCAAGTGCTATACTATTCAAGTTTTAAATGGAAAAGGGAATTATGGAGTAATAAAATGTTTTACTATACCCTTTTGTTATGAAGATAATATGCATGGTTGAAATCTTGCCTTTTTTGGGAATTGAGCGACTGCCTGCTTTTAACCCTTTGCTTTTCTAAAAAAAAAAAATAAAAACAAAAATACCAAAGTTAGAGATCCAGAGAGTTCAAAGGGTTGAGGGAAACAGAAGTGTCATGTGCTTTGCACTTTATGCTTATAAATTATGTAATAAATTATTATCATTATTATTATTATTATTTTTAATGTTTTGGGTTTTTTGTTTATTTGCAGTTCTTGGCTGGGGCTGGGTTTGAACCTGCCACCTCCGGCATATGGGACCAGCGCCCTACTGTTGAGCCATAGGCGCCACCCCTATCATTATTATTATTATTATTTTGAGATAGTCTATGTCACCCTGGGTAGAGTGCCATGGCATCACAGCTCACAGCAACTTCAAAACTCTTGGGCTTAAGCGATTCTCTTGCCTCAGCTTCCCAAGTAGCTGGGACTACAGGCGCCTGCCACAACACCAGCTATGTTTGGTTGTAGTTGCCATTGTTGTTTGGCTGGCCCGAGTCAGGTTTGAACCTGCCAGCCTTGGTGTATGTGGCTGCCACCGTAACCACTGTGCTACGGGTACTGAGCCAATTATGTAATAAATTATTACACTTGTACATCTGTGCAAAGTCTTGTGGTAGGTGTACTAAGCTACATAAGCTGTCCTATTGCCTCTTTTGGACTATTTTATTACCCTTTTCATACATTTTACTTGGAGTGATGCTATAATAAGTGAACTGAGATGTGCCAGAATAGATTAATGTTTAAATATGTAGTATGAAGATCATGAAAGAAAGGTGAAAATGATAAATTAGTTTACTGGAACAAGTACATAATAGAGGACAAGAAAAAAAATGTATACCATCTTACAGTTCTAGGGGAATAAAAAACCTGATTCTTAAGTTTCCAGGATGGTTTTATTAAAGTCCCATGCTGCATATAAACACAAATGATGAGAAAAACATTAACTTGAAACATGCACTTATCTGGCATTCTCTAAAATACCATTATACAAGTTTTCATTTACTTAGAAAAATACCCACTAAAACAATCACAGTTTTTCTTAAAGATTTTAAAAAAATGTATTGGCCAGAACAAAGTCCAAGAGAATAAACAAGATTTTGAATTGTATGTCAAAAAAACTGTACAAGGTTGTACATAAAACTATAGCTTACAAAAGCCTCAGGTATAGTAAGAATTCTGAATTAAGATTTCCAAAGTTCTATTTACCAATATCTATTAATAAAATCCTTATGAAATAATTGACTTAGAAAAAGTGAGATGCTCATGATTTCAGAGTGTATAGAAAATACTAAATATCACTTTCATAAATAAAGTGTACTCAAAACAGCACAATATATAGTCTAAAATCAAGATTTCTGTCATCATTCATTTAAACTTCGCATATATTGCCATGATGCTTAAGCATAAAATTTCTCTTGTATTGATAACCTTTTTAAAAACTAGATTTCAAATCATTTCATAGTTTTGTTTTTTATCTTTTGAATCATAGCCAGTCTTAAACTGGGGTGGGAGTGGGGGGTAAATTAGGAATTTGGTGCCTACCTTTTATCTTTTAGAAATTGACATATTCCATGGGCAATAAGCATAGAATGGCAACTAAGAACCTATTAAATGAATTTTCATGTTTGTGTGGCTAAACCTTCCTTGTGGAAAATGAGTCTAAAAGTCAAGAAACAAATGTGGAAAAAATTAGGTTACTAGTCATCAAGCTAGTTGGCAGTTTTAAGGCTTCTGTGTCAGCATATTAGAAATAATTTGTATTCCTAGTCTTACCCTCCCCGCCTTCTTTTGTGGGAAACAAGAAGCTATGCAACTGTGTGACATTCTCTATTTTAGATGGGGCAGTACTTAAGTAAAACTTGGCAAACCCTATTCCAAGTCTTAGAATGGCTGCAGTGTAGCAAGTAGTCTACTTACTAGGTATAATCAAGTTTCAGACTGATAAATACATGGTTAAGTCAGACATGTTTTACATTGAGAATGAAATGATTTACTAACTACTACAAACATCCTAATACATGTGGCCACGAGGCTGCAAATGGGTTGCCATGTGACATTATACAAAGGTAACTCATTTTAAACTCTAATGATACTATTCCTGAAGAAAAAGATAAAGCTTAGAGTTTGTATCTTATACTGAATTTTAGATGTATACTTATTGGTCCTCTTCATATAAGGGCAATTAGACTTCCTTCTTTTTCAAGAAAACAGTACTTTTCATTAATATTCACTTTTAGGGTGCAGTGAGCTCTTGGGCACATAGCTGAAAAATGAAGCCCTTTTGCTTTCCATGACACCCTCAGAGGTTTTATTGGTAAAGAATACCAATGACCAGATTTTTTTTTTTTTTTTAAACTTCCTTCCTCTAACCACTGTCAAAGAAGGCCAGAGAAGAAGCACTGAGACTGGAATAAGACATGTCTTGACTAGCAGACTTTACTTAAATAGGCCTCTTGGTCTCATGTGATGGCGTGATTGCTAAAATAAATCCAAGGAAGTAGGTGCTGTACTCTTGGCATTTATACTCTATAGACTGTGTGGTCTGCAGTCAGAAGTTACACTGTAACTACCATAGGCAGGCCAGATACTCATTCTGTGTTTCATGGACTAAATCAGCTAGAAGGTGTAACACTGTACCAGAAGACTTCCATTAAAAAAAAAAAAAAAAGTTCTGCTTCTCCAATTCATTGTATTTTCAATACTAGTTCCTAAAGTAGTACCTAAAAAGCAAGGTGCTGGGGAGTAATCACATTGTGTCACATTTGGTCTTAATGTAAGACATCAGAACACATCTTTTACAACAGTGAGACCCTTCCTTGTAGTTTGTTTGAGTTCTTCAGAATGAAAGCCTCCTGAGGAGGTTAAAAATCAGGTGAAATGTGAACAGAAAGGTTATCTGGTTCTCAAGACCTACTGATTCATCCCTAGTCTCTTTGCCTAAGTGTGTCACTGTCAGAGGTAATTGCAATAGAGCTAAATTTGTGTAACAGCGCATGCCATGACCTCTTGTATTTTTTTGCTGGAGCCTGCAAAGTTTAAATGTTAGTGACAGAACATAGACTAGCTTCTGAACGTGCTTTTTTTGTTTTGAAAGAACGAAAACTATCAGTGAATGCTTTACGAAAGAATTAAGAAAGAATAACCCCAAGATCCTGAAAATGGTTTCTTGTATTGCCAGAAGAATTTCAGTGCTTTTTAGTAAAACACTTGCATATAATACCTTAAATCACATATCTGTGTGCACCAAGAAAAAACTCCAAACTTGTGGAGATCCCCGTGGGAAATACTGGTGAAACAATACAAACAGAATATAAAAAAAACCCAAAACACCATTACATTTGCATATCTGATGTCAGAATGCTGAGGTAATATTAACTGCTTAAAAAAAAACCCACCCATCTTTGCTCCTTGTTATTGCTGAGAAAGACAGTAATACTGATTTGAGTTACCTTACTATACCAAAAGTTCAAAAAAGGATTTCATGAACATTCTCTATTGGTGAGGCATAATGTTCAAAGCAAGTAAAAGAAAGTAGGTAAATGGAAAAATATAAAACTACAGTTATGGTTGTTATCCTTAAGATCTTGAGTGAGGGAGACAGTCCGACCCCAAAGGGGCGTAAGACTTAGCCTTTTCACAGTTGCCTCTTAGTGAAATTTTTAAAGCTAATTGTTACCACCCACTCAGATTCTATTTCTAGGTGAATCCTTAAAAATAAAATTCACAAGCTCTTAATAAATAGTTGCAGTCCTCCTGAAGATGCTGCCTAAAGTGCAGAGAGAAGCACCACAGAAACCCTCTTGCTGGCCAGTATGGCTTGGCTAAATTCGGATTTGATAGCCCACTTCATTCAGCGTGCTGAGATCAGCCACCTTCTTTTCAGGCAGTGCAGGCCTAAGGTAAAGACAGAAATACGATGGGCAGAGAAAGATAATTGAGCATTTTCAAGGGCATCTACTCAGTTTCCCTAACCCCTGTGGATATCTGTCTCACTCCTCCTGTCCCCTCACCCTGCCAGCCCTAGATCCCAACTACTCTACTTGTTATTTATTTATTTGAAACAGAGTCTCAGTTTGTCGATCTGGGTAGAGTGCCGTGGTGTCACACACAGCTCACAGCAACTTCAAACTCATTGGGTTGAGCAATCTTCTTGTCTCAGCCTCCCGAAGAGCTGGGACTACAGAAACCCACCATAATGCCCGGCTAGTTTTTCTATTTTTTGTAGAGACAGAGTATCACTCTGGCTCAGGCTGGTCTCAAACTCCTGAGCTCAGGCAATCCATCCACTTCTGCCTCCCAGAGTGCTGGGATTACAGGCGTGAGCAACTGCACCCGGCCACTCTTCTTGTTTTTAAGTCCACCACTATAGGTTTTGCAGAACATTTTAACAATGTTTTCACATAGAGTTCAAAACATTTTTTTTTTTTTTTGGTAGAGACAGAGTCTCACTTTTTTTTGCCCTCAGTAGAGTGCTATGGTGTCAACAGCTCACAGCAACCTCCAACTCCTGGGCTTAAGTGATTCTCTTGCCTCAGCCTCCGGAGTAGCTGGGACTACAGGCGCCCGCCACAGCACCTGGCTATTTTTTTGTTGTAGTTCGGCTGGGGCCAGGTTTGAACCCTCCACCTTCAGTATATGGGGCTGGCCAGAGTTCAAAACATTTTTCAGGATGTTGAATGAGCTTTTTCAGCTTTAAGCCTGAGTTTGGTCACACTGTAACTTTTGAAGCCCTGTGAACTTTGCAAGGGTCTGAAAAGTCCTCTTTACTAAAATAGAAATAAAACTCTGAGTCAAATTCTCCTTGAAATATTGGCTTCCTAGAGTTTGTGCCCTTGGGGGAAGCTCAGGTTCCCAGAGAGAGATTCCCAGTTATCTTTGATAGAGGGTTAATATTCCAAGTTTGAATGTGTAAAAACCAAGATAAATCTTTCAGAATTCATCAGAGAAAGCATGTTAGTGTGGAAAATCATTCAGTGACAAAGCATCTCTTCCTTAAAAATATTTGCTAAAGTAATTTCCAATATAAAATTATACCTAAGCATTTATGTGAAGTCACATAATAAAGTACTTCAAGCTGGGGAAAATATCATTCAGTAAAACATATGTCTTCATTAAAAACATTCACTGAATGACTTTTGACTTTTTCTTGTTGTGTTTTAGAGACAGTCTCTTTGTCACCCAGGCTGGAGTGCAGAGGCATGATTATGGCTTATTGCAGCCTCAAACTCCTGGACTCAAGCAATCCTCTTCCCTCAGTCACCCAAGTAACTGGGACTACAGGTGTGCGCCACCATGCCCGGCTAATTTATCTTTTTGTATATATAGTGTCTTGCTACACTTGCCCAGGTTGGTCTTTAACTTCTGGGCTCAAGTGATCCTCCTGCCTTGGCCTCCCAAAGTGCTGAGCTCACAGGCATGAACCACTGTACCTGCCCCGCCAAATGACTTTACAATATAAAACTATGCTAAGCACTATCACAATTTATTATATCTATAGTTTTCCTGGGTGGGTTTTTTTTTTTTTTTTTTTTTGAGACAGAGTCTCAAGCTGTCGCACTGGGTAGAGTGGTGTGGTGTCACAGCTCACAGCAACTTCCAACTCTTTGGCTCAAGTGATTCTCTTGCCTCAGCCTCCCAAGTAGCTGGGACTACAGGCGCTCACTACAACCCCCAGCTGTTTTTTGGTTGTAGTTGTCATTGCTATTTGGCAGATCCAGGCTGGATTTGAACCCACCAGCTCCCGTGTATGTGGCTGGCGCCCTAGCTGCTTGAGCTACAGGCACTGAGCCAGTTTTTCCATTTCTTAATGAGCCTCTTCTCACTTTTTTGATGAGAAATAACAGATTATCAAAACTTTCCTATTTAACCATTTTTACAAGAATATCAAAGACATTTTTAGGTTAAATATGAACCTTGTTCTTTTGTTTTTGTTTTTTTGACCAAAAAACAAACTTTTTGTCACCCTCAGTAGAGTATCATGGCCTCATAGTTCACAGCAACTTCAAACTCCTGGGCTTAAGCGATTCTCTTGCCTTACCCTCCCAAGTAACACACTACAAGCCCCCTCTACAACGCTGGCTATTTTTAGAGATAAAGTCTTGCTCTGGCTCAGGCTGGTCTCAAACCTGTGAGTTCAGGCAATCCCAAGTGTCAGAATTACAAACATGAGCCACCATGCCTGGCCTGAACCTTGTTCTTGTTTAAAAAAAAAATAGACCAAAATGAAAATATAATTGTTTAAAAACTTTCTTTTCAGGCCAAGCTGAGTGAATTGATTGCTTGAGCTCAGGAGTTTGAGACCAGCCTGAGCTCTTGAGCAAGATCCCATCTCTAATAGCTAGGTGTTGTGGTGGGTGTCCGCAGTCCCAGCTACTCAGGAGGCTGAGGCAAGAGGATCACTTGAGCCCAAGAGTTTGAAGTTGCTGTGGGCTATGACACTCAGCACTCTGTCAAGGGTGACAAAAGTGAAAAGGTCTAAAAAAAAATTTAAAAAGCAAACTTTCTTTTCTTAGTTGATACCTTTGAAAGATTTCATGACAGCAAGTCACTTCTCCTGGCACAGAAGTGGTCCAACTCATTCAATGTTGATGTAACTAGAAAAATTAACAGAGAGCTACTACTGTTTAGAGCCCAGCTCAATGAATGGCTTTAGTCTCTACCAACAATCCACTCCCCTTCTCTCTCTACTCTCTCTGAAACAGGAAGAAAGTCATCAACAGTCTATGATCATCCTCTCTGAAACCTGACTACTCAAGGTAGTCAAGAAATCTTCCCTAACTTGCTTCTCAAAACTTGTAACCTTGTCTCTGATGCATGGGGCTTCCTTCTTAGCTTGACCAGGTACCCTACATTATCAATCAGGAGTCACGCCTCTTAATACTTTGTGTCTCTTCTCATGGTGCCTGGGACATACACATGAAGCTGATAAATATAGCTGACTCCTGTTAGAAATTCCACCACTTCTCATATATAGACTCTGTCTCCTTGTATCAGAGCTCAAGGCGTTGGGCCTTCAGGGGGATGGTGTCTTATGGTTCACACATGCCCTGGAGATTAACTATTCTCTCTTTTTTTTTGAGACAGAGTCTCGCTTTTTCGCCCTCAGTAGAGTGCTGTAGCATCGTAGCTCGCAGCAACCTCAGACTCTTGGGCTCAAGCAATTCTCTTGCCTCAGCCTCCCAAGTAGCTGGGACTATAGGCACCCACCACAATGCCCAGCTATTTATTCTATTTTTAGACCGCCAAGGGTCTCACTCTGGCTCAGGCTGGTCTTGGGTCTTGAACCAGTAAGCTCAGGCAGTCCACCTGCCTTGGCCTCCCAGAGTGCTAGGATAACAGGCGTGAGCCACCACGCCGGGCCTTAGCCATTCTCTTTAAACAGAGGCACAGCCTATAGGCCTGGAGGAGTGGCTCCCAGAGGACGCTGTGAGGACCATTCTTACATTGACACTTTTCAGGATTCAAAGTTAAACTTATACAGGGTGGCCATAAAGTTCATGTGCAATTTAAAATAGACTGTAATATAAATATTTATATTTGTGTACAATATAAAATAGATGAATTTTATGACCAGCCTGTATTTCTTCTGTCCCAGCCCTCAGGCCATTCATGTGAAGTGAACTAGGCTTCTTACAGACAGGTCAGGTTTAAAGAGTCCCTGTGCAATTGTTCATTTTGTCATAAAGCCTAAAGTGACGTCTCCTTGCCCGAGGTGGTATTATCATTACAAATATAATAGCTAGTTTGAGACTTTCTCTCTCAAGTATACCACCCATACATTGACATCAGTCTACAGCAAATGTGGTCAGAAAGGTAAGTAACTTCTCTCCTCCCAGTGTACTCTGTTTCTAGAAAATTCAGTAATTAAAAATTCACTTGCAAAAGGAGAAGACTGGAGTACCTAAATGCAATCCTCACTTTAGAAAAGGATTAAACGCCAGCCATTTCCTAGACCAATTACGATACAACTGCTACGTATTTCCTGGTATTGTAGATATGTAAGCAGGTATTTCTTATCCAAATATGAACTATATTTATATTAAATGATACTTTATGCTGATATTTTTCATGATCTGTGTGTGGCAAAGTCAGTTGTCTCTCAACATCTCTCCACTTCTTTAGTAAACATCCCCCTCTCCCAATTTTTACCTGAGCACAGACCTGCTTAGGGTACAAAGGACACTTCCCAGCCTCCCTGTAGCCAGGCCTGGCCTTGGACTAAGTTGCAGCCAGTGAGATTTAAGTGGAAGTGTGGTGTGGCTGTCAGTTACCAGGACACCACTTCAAAAGATAATGGGCCCTTCATCTTTTTCTTTCCCTTGCTCTTCCTGCCCATGGGAATGTGGAAGTAAAGTGCTGGCTGGGGTGGGGACCTCAAGATGATTACTAAAGATGGCAGAGCAGGAAGAAGCCTGTTCTTACCACCTCTGCTGAGCTGCTTTTTCATAAAAGTGAAGCATGTTTAAACCACAGCTGAAACTTAACCTTTACCCACAGCCAAACCTGATCCCCACAGCATTTTCCTCCACCAACTCACTAGTAAAATGCTAATTCAGGCATAATGCTAGTCACAGGAGGTGCTGAGTCAGCCTAAGGGAGGTGAGTATGTGGAACAAGGACATCCAGCAAGTTCTAATTCCACTCAGGGAAAGTGCCACTTTCTAAACGAAGTCAGGAGTCACACTCGCTTCTAAGACCCTGTATTCCCTGAAGCCCTGCAAGCTATGCAGGATCTAAGCCATGGGGGCTCTTTTTAGAGCTCTTGTTGTCTCTGAAATTAAGCATTTCTCTTGTCCTGTGGTCCTCACAGGACCTACCAATTAGCTTACCCGGTTCTGAGTCTTTCTCACACTTCCTCCCTAGCCCAGTATCTTCCTCAACACGAAGTCAGACCTCTCCTCCTGAAACTCTGTGCTGCCGTTTGTATGTGGAAATAACGCTATAAGACACTATCTTAATACAGCTTTTGTAGTGTTGGGATAGGTCTGTACTGGCCTATTTTTCTTTCCCTCCGTCCTGTGCCCAGTAGCACCCCCTGGAAACTCAGTGGCCAGAGCGGCTACAGGTGAGGAGTAAGGAGAGCCATCAAAGGCTGCTCATTCCTGTAATGTGTGCTCTCCGGGACCCCTCTCGCTAACTTAACCACAGTGAAGCCACTTCGGAGCCACTTGCCTGACTTTCTAACTTAGAGCCTCTCAGCCTCAAGGAACAGAATTTTCACATTTTTTTCAGTTTGTTTCTAGAACTTCATGCTTTACCATTACCTGTGTTTGCTATTGGTACATTTGGAAATCAATGAAATTTAATTTGGGAGTCTCTGGCCTACCATTTTGAGACTTTTCCTTAGCACTGCCACCAGTTTTCCTGTGCCTTCAAGGTGCCAAGATATCACCACTATAAATAGCATTTATTCATTAGGCACTTAACAATGTGCCAGGCATTATTCTAAGACAGTGGTTCTCAACCTGTGAGTTGCGACTTCTTTGTAACAATGAAAATACATCCTGCATATCAGATATTTACATTGCGATTCTTAACCATAGCAAAATTACAAAGTAGCAACAAAAATAATTTTATGGTTTGTGGTCATCACAACATGAACTATATTAAAGTGTCGCGCCTTTAGGAGGCATTAGGAAGGTTGAGAACCACTGTTCTAAGAGGTTTCCATGTATTAATTAACCCTCACCGTACCCTTGTGGGGTTGATACAGTCCATTTTATAGATGAGAAAATGGGATGCTGAAAGTTAAGGAATTTGCTCAAAGTTAGCAAGCAATGGAGCCAGAGAGAATCTTGAACTCATGCCTTTAACCACAACAGAAGCTGCCCCTTTCCTCTCCTACTCCAATTAAAGCACCTTCCCAAGCATCTGAGAAAGACACCAGGACCTCTGCAGCCTCTGCACATTGGCTTATACTGCCCGGTGTCTGAAATGCCCTCCCCCATGAATTTTCATCCTTCAGGGTCCAGCCCACATGCCACTTATCCTATGCAGGATTTTCTGGCTCCTTATCCTGGCAAACCACTATGTCCTGTATCCTGTGGCATTTCCTTCTGTACCTATGCTGTGGTTTAAATGTATCCCCCAAAGTTCATGTGTGGGAAGCTTGACCCCTGATGTGGCAGTGTTTGTTGGGAGGTGGGGCCAAATGGAGGTGTTTGGATCATGGGGGAACTGCCCTCCTGATTGCATTAATGCCATTACCTTGAGAGAGGGTTCCTTATAAAAGGTCAAATTTATGGTGACACCTGTGGCTCAGTGAGTAGGGTGCCGGCCCCATATACCAAGGGTGGCGGGTTCAAACCCAGCCTCGGCCAAACTGCAACAAAAAATAGCCAGATGTTGTGGCAGGCACTACTTGGGAAGCTGAGGCAAGAGAATCACCTAAGCCCAAGAGCTGGAGGTTGCTGTGAGTTGTGACACCATGGCACTCTACTGAGGGTACCAAAGTGAGATTCTGTCTTTAAAAAAATAAAATAAAAGGCCAAATTGGTCCCCTTTGCACCCTCACTGTCCCTGTACCTCCTCCCTTTTGCTATACAATGATGCAGCAAGAAGGCCCTTGTCAAATGCTGGTCCCTCAGTCGTGGGCCGTCCAGCTTCCATTAACCATACCTAATAAAACGTCTCTTCATTATAAATTACCCGGTCTCAGATATTCTGTCATAGCAGCACTATAACAGACAGACTTCAGACTGACTAAGCCAACATCTTTTAAAGAATCCTGCCCAGTCATAACCCTCGTGTCTTCCTTGGAGACTGTGCATTTTGAGATCAGGGACCAAGGAAATTCACCTATGACTGTGGAATACATGCTTCTCAAACAAATTTTGGTCAAGTTGTCACAAATGTGTAAGTGGCTGATAGGGCTTCGTATATAACTTTTATCATGGGATATTTTATTTTAACAAAGTCCTAAACTGGGAATTCAAGTTACTGTGACAACCTTTTAAGAATGACAAGTAGGAAGAACATTTATTTCCTGTATAGGAGAGACTTTAACCCTGAAAGCCATGCAGAGAACCTGCCTGCTTAACCTGAATATGATTCTGCATCAATGCTTGTGTGCTTCCGAAGGTTGTCTCCTGTATCCCCACCCCTGCCACCTCCCCTTGTGCACCCAGAACCGAGGGGGAAAACAAGGCTAATACTGGCAGAAAAAAAGTTAAACTGAGATTCCTGGTGAAATGCCAGGAAGATGAAATCCTTTTTTACATAGCAACAGTGGCTGCAATTTCCTTGCCTGGCAAAGAGCAGAAGTAGGTTATAGCAGCATGCCACCTGCCCGTGGGGCCCAGCCAGAAATACACTGGTCAGTCCCTGCCAGTTCATCTCAGGGCCAGAGCTGGTGAGCTGTTGTGTGTGGAGAGGTCTCTTCCAAGTGCTCCCCCAACTATAATTAGAATATTGCCAGGGGATTTATTTTTAAGTAACATGAGCACCAGGATGATGATTCAGCCCGGTCTGCACTTGCCCAGAACCTCTCATAAGCTCCAGCATTATTCTTTCAGACTGAACAATATTTTTCTCCAACACCCCTCCCCCCACTTTTGTCCAAATGAGGCAAAGAAATCAAAGGATTTTCCTTTTGCAAGGCTCTCTGGCAGCATTCTGTTTTAGGGGAAAAGAAATAGGGAGACTTTAATTTTCCTTTGACTCCGTGGAAGGAACAAGGGCCCTTCTCTCTCCACACACACATCATGGTGTGTTGTCATGTAAAGGTGTCCAGGGTGAACTAGGGTGAAGGCTTGCTGGCCTGGCCCCACGTCTACCCCTAGCTCAACTACAGATCTACATTCTGGAAGTGAGCTGGGCAGAGGCTATTCAGAGGGGGAGGTGGTTGGGGAGGAGAGGGTGGTGGTACACAGAGAAGTTTTTCTGTGAAAAAAATGCTACTAGTGTTTACCACTGCAACCTAAACTTTCACAGTTGCACAGTGAGTCCTTCGCGGCAGCTTGGATGCTGAGGAAGAACCTGGCTCTACTGGATGCTGCTATCCTCAAAGCCACAGAAGCCTCAGAACCAGAAAGTGGTAACAGTGGGGACATCACCACATACTAAGGCCAAACATACAAGTGGGAGGCCAAGGCAGGTGGATTGCTTGAGCTGAAGAGTTAGACACCAGCCTAAGCAAGAGGGAGACACTGTCTCTGTTAAAAATAGAAAAACTAGCCAGGCATTGCGTTGGGCGCCTCTAATCCCACCTACTGAAGAGGCTGAGGCAGGAGGACCGTGTGAGCCCAAGAGTTTGAGGTTGCTGTGAGCTGTGATGATGCCATGTTACTCTACCCAGGGCAACAGAGTAAAACTCTTATTTGGAAAAAAAAAAATACTCAAAAACCATATAAGTAGGCGTGTGTCTAGGTGAGATGAGATTTAAGAAAAGAAGCAGTAACTGGAAGGGAAGCTTACCAGGTTCCCCTGGGCCGCCAGGTGTTTCTTTTGTACCTCTGACCGAGGGCTGTGTCTGGGCCCACGTGCCAGCCCGCAGGCACCCTCACACACACATGCAAGGGCCACTTTAGCTGTACAGTCTGTGGACTCAGGAGTCTAGGAAGGGATAGATGGTAAAGATGCAACTCTAATGTTAACCTCTTAGTTCTCAATGTTAAGGGCATGGGACAGATTAGATCGGGTGCTTTTGGCCTGGTACGTATGAGTCTGAGCAGGGATCCCAGAGCTCCTCTCTTGTCAAGTCTGGCGGGAATCAGGTCAAGGCAGGCCCTAATTTAGGGTGTCTTGGCCTATCCAGGTAGGCTATGGAGGCAAATGTGGCCTCTGTGGGAGAAGCACAGGGATGGGGGAGTGATTCATTGACACCTGTCACCCTCATTCCAGGCTGGTCCTGCTCCTCCCTCACATTCCTTACTTCCCAGAACTGCAGGCACCACTGCTGGCAGCTAACAGGGCAGACAGCTGAAGTTGCTATGTAAACACAGAGGCCTCAGCCAAGACAGATTCGGCTCTGAAGAGATTTGCCAGCCCTGTGTTCATCCCTTCAAATCCTACCCAGGCGGTAGGCTCTGATCAGAGCCCAAGAGCTGTGGGCCACTGTTTGTAATTGCAGGGCACAGATTCCAGTCTCTGATCTCACCTCTCTTTTCTGCAACAGAAAACCCTTCAGCTCTAGGAACCCTCACCCCGTCTGACCCGTCTGACCCCGGGGAGCTCATGGAGGCTCTGCCTGAGGTAGACTGTTCTGCTAAGGCCCATCCTTCCGTCTTGGTTTCTCTGAGCATCCCTAGGATCCTGGACCACGTGAAATGCCACTAGGAGTGAAGAAGGGTCACTAACCAGGGCAGGCATTGGCGTAGAAACTGCTCACATCATCTTGGAGGTTCAGCTTTTCCCTCCATAGTCTTCCTGGTTTTCTTTTCTTTTTTCTTTTCTTTTCTTTTCCTTTCCTTTCTTTTCCTTTCCTTTCCTTTCCTTTCCCCTTTCCTTTCCTTTTTCCTTTCCTCTTTCCTTTTTCCTTTCCCCTTTCCTTTCCTTTCCCATTTCCTTTCCTTTCCTTTCCTTTCCTTTTTTCCCCTCTACCTTCCATGTGGAGGGAATTTTCTCCTTTTCCCCCGGGAGTATTTTCACATTTGGGATCTAAGGAGAATGAGTTATTTGGCCTCTTTCAAAATATCTTCAATGTCAGCTGGGCACGATGGCTCACTAGATGGCACGATGTAATCCTAGAACTCTGGGAGGCGAAGGCAGGTAGATTTCTTGAGCTCAGGAGTTTGAGATTAGACTGAACAAGCGCAAGACCCGTCTCTACTAAAAATAGAAAAACTAGCCAGGCGTTGTTGTGAGTACATGTATTCCCAGCTACTCGGGAGGCCGAGGCAAGAGGATCTCCTGAGCCCAAGAGTTGGAAGTTGCTGTGAGCTATGATGCTACAGCACTCTATCCTGGGCAACAGAGTGAGACTCTGTCTCAGAATACAAAAAGAAGTCTTCAATGTGATTAGACCATGGAATCAAATTTATTCATCAAATAGCCTCTGCTCTCACTCAAGCAGATGCCTCGGCATATGGAATCCTGACAGAATGGAGCAGCAAGTCCATGGTCCCGCTGTGGCCTTAGCGTGAAAGGAGACCTTATCCTAAGCCACGGCTTATTAACCTCTGGGGCCCTGCGGGTGGCTAGCAGGGAACTAGAGCCCACTAGAGCCATGAGCTGCCATAGAGATCCATGACGAAGACGGGAAATCAAAAAGAAAAGAGGAGAGACAGAGGGGGAAACAGCCACATGGAGGAGAGAAGACGGCGAGGTTCTCATGGGCCCTGGGGGACGCTGGCCTGAGGTTAGAAGAGTATTCCCTGTGGTCACTCCAATGGGCATGAGCTGCTTTCATGCTAACACATGCAGCAAAGCCACAGAATCCCATTTGCTCACTCTGACTGGCCCAGGCCCAGGCCACAGGCAGCCAGCCCAGAGATGTGAAAGGCCCCCAGGGAGCAATCTTGCCTCTCAGTGGGGGCCTGTGATACTGAATGTTCCTTATTGGGCAGGGTGATCCTGGGCTCTGCAGGACATTTGCCATCCATCTCTGGCCCCCAGGCCCTAACAGGAACCTTCCTTGTTTAGGGAGAAGGAAGAACCAAAAAACTTCCCCCTTCCACCACATTTCCAACCCTGCTCTCCCAGAGCTGACACTGGGTGCAAACCCCTATGAACAATCCTCACTGCAGAGCTGCAAGGGGCCGGAGGTCAGGGTTGGGAAGGGGTTGGTTTAAGTTCACAGAGGGCCTTTGAAACATGGATCTCAACCTCTATCTCTCTTTCCCTTTAGGAGCCACATGAAGAGGAAAAAAAACTTGACTGTTCCATGTAGCGGGCGCTTTAAACACTCCAAGGGGAACAGAGCAGGAGAAAGCACCCGTGGGTGGAAGCGGGGGGAGCCCGTTTCCTTCTTGAAACCTAGTCTCAGCTGACGCTAGTGCAGTCATCCCCACTTGCCCTCCTACTCAGCTGACTCTTGTCAACCCAGTGACACTGATCCTCCTTTCTGAAGGGATTATTTAGACAAGTGCAAAAATGGAGAGGAATTCGGGGCTGGAAGTAGCTCCAGCTGGAGGAAGGGGGTGGATGGGGGTCTAATGCCACTAAAATTATCCACACACAGAGAGAGGCTGGACCCCACAGCTGATGGCCCTCTCGCCTGTTATGGTAATTTTCCACCCTCTGGGCTAGTCCCAAGCTTCCTCATGACACCAAACACATTTAGAAATGACTCGATGGCCATATGTAATGCTAAAATAACAGCCCAGGGATAGAGTCACCAAATCCTTCGTAGGCCTGGCTATTTTACAAGAGGTTCCTGGAGTTTGTGGAGCTATTGGTTCATAACTACGTCTGTCACTTTCTCATTTCCTTGCTGAAAGCCAAGGTTACCTGGAGAAAAGCCCGTGTGGTGACGGCCATGGGTAGAAGCTGAGAAGCTGCTTTTCTCCAAACAGCTCTAGGAACCCAGGGGTCCCGAGTTCTAGCATGTCACAATGGTGGGAGCTGGCATCTGGACGGGGAGGCGGGGCTTGGAGCTTCAGTACTTCCTCAGCCCCTCTCTCTCATAGCCCTTCCCCCTTCCTCCTCATCGCCTGCTCCTGAGATCCCGTCCCCAGCCCTGTAACTCAGAAGTCTAGGTTTAGGAGGGGTTGGGCAGAGTCTTCCCTCTTTGTAGACATCAATCCATTTCATCTTCAGCTGAAATTTCTGCCCTGCTAAGTGCTAGGAAAAGAAAGGAAACAGCAAGGGCTTCTGCCATGGGATTTGCTCATACAAAATTGTCCATAGGCACCCATGAGCCCCTCGGGCTCCCTTATGGTCAAAGTATCCCAATGCCACCTGGCCCTAGTTGTGGGGGAAAAAACCCTAAAGATTCTGAGCCCAACGCTGGGAAGAGCTTAGGGAGGAGGACTCCTGGGAATCAGGGCACTGAGGGACAGGGGCATGAGTCTGGGGATTCTGAGGCTGGGTGCAGCCACTCCACTTTTTTGGAAAGTCTACAATCTCATGGAACCATAAGCTGTCACCTCTGTGCTCTGAGGCCTCTCCACTGGGGCTGGTCCCACTTTGGGGCATGGGGAGGGAGGGGAGGGTGGTAGAGCCTGTTCTGGTTCTTCTTCCTTGGGCCTCCCCAGGGCCTTATCATCACTTCCTTTTCTCTTCTCTCTTTTTTCTTTCCTGGCAGCACTCCAGCTACTGTTTTAACTGTCACTTCTAAGGAGATGGCTCCAATAAATATGACCTATATCCTCACTTCCTCAAACCCCAGATGGGCATTTTCAGCAGCTCCCTCATGCCTCAGATGTACCTCAAATTCTACCATCCAAACTCATATCTCCTCTTCCTCCACCTTTCTCAAACCACTACCACCTTCTGATATTTATCCTGTCTCCACAAATAGCTTCTAAGATCTTTCCCACCCCTGGGCAAGCATGGTAACTTTTCCTGTTAAAACTTAACATACCTCTGAATGCAAAGTCCCTGTGGTTCCAAGTACAATGGATCTTCAAAACTAACAGCTGCCATTCTGGGCCTAATTCACTGCCAGGTAGAATGTTTAGGCTTTCACGTGCTCTGGACTCCAGCTCAACATCTGCTAAAGACTGGGATTTCCTAAGGGAACGATTCAGTCTCCTTAGGCAGGAAGGGGAATAAATCAGAGGAGCAACCTGCTTCCTATTACTGGGTCACACACTGCATGCTTAATGACCCAACCCTCTGTGAAGGCTTCCTCTGAGATGACCCTCCTTTATGCAGTGACAGCAATTAACAGATATTTGAATCAGAGAGAGAGATAGGGTCAGGGTCCAGGGTCAAGGGCAAAGGGCAGTGGTCACAAAGGGGGCAGGTTTGGGGTGGTCAGGAGTCCACTATGAAAGGTCTGAGGCCCTCCTGCTCCCTACAAGGATGAACCCGGGCAGGAACCATTCCAACCAACCTCCCACTTCTTCAGTTCTCCCCTTTCCAACCCGGACACCAGCCATTGTAGCTGAGGCTCTCATGGGCTATAAATGCAGAACCCTGGGACTGGCAGTGGGCCATGGAATGGGGACAAGTAAGGAATCTTCCTTGAAACTGAAGATACTTCATCCTCTCCTGTTTTTCTAAAAACAGAAATGCATTCCTCCCCTATCAACCATTACCCTGAAGTCAGGGGACATGGGTTCTTGTGCCAGCTCCCTCACAGACCAGCTACAGGACTTATATAACACAACAAACCCTTTCTGTGTTCTGGTTTTTTCATCTGAACATGAAAACTGTAAAGCATTCCCCATTTACCCTGTAGGATTGATGTGACCATAATAATGGGACTGTGCAAAAGCAGTTCACTCTCATTACATCGTCTAACTGGGTCTTTACAACAATCTCCTTAGATGGACAGGGAAAGCATTTTTATATCCTTTTAGGGGTGAGAAAACTGGGGCTTCTTAAGGGTGAAGGGTTTGCCTTTTGCAAGGCTAGCATGTAGCAGAGCTGGGCTTCAACTACGCTCCCGTGCACCCAGCCCCAGCATGGTAAGAGGCTCATGTGACATGGAATGCTGCTATTATTTTTTCCCAGGATGATTATAGTTCAGACATTTGCCAGTGGATTAGCACTGGTTACTCTGAGCATCCTAAGTGCTTCCAATCTGTCATTTCTTAAGTGGGTCATTTTGACCTAAAAAGGTGTAGGAGAATCACTAACTTGGGCCTAAAATAGGGAAGGGTGGAGTTAGCCAAGAAGAGGATGAGCCCGTAGGTATTTCTGATGCCATCCTCTGCTGATGGCGATCATACTTTCTGCTGGGCACACCTTTAGGAAAGTCCATAGATTCTAACAATCCCATTTTGTGCATAAAAAAACTTATGCCTAGGAAGACAGGCCCAAGGTCACACAGCTAGTAACTGATCTATTCCAGCCCCAGATTTTCTAACTGTAAGTCCAGTGCTCCTTCCTTACTGCCTGGATTTCAGGCTACTTTTCATCTCATCCTGTCTGGGGCTCTTCCCTCCATTTGTTTATACAACTGACAGTGAAACAGTAGCAATGGGGGTGATGTGCAGAAAGGTGGGTCCTTTTCTGTAGGTGTCCCTGCCTGACAGGGGCAGTCCTCTTGAAGATCACCATCTGGTTCAAAGGCAAGGCTTGGAACACAGCTTTGTCCTCTTGGGATAGGACAATGTCACAGGTATGTGTTGGGGAAGAGGAAATAATACTCACGACTTGTCTCGCCTGCCAAGCCTTCTTGGGGGGCTTGCTTGTCTCCTTCTGGGGGACAGGGATTTTCCCCGGCTTCTCACCTGGGTCGGAGACAGGGCACTTGCAGGTTTCAGGATCTGAAGGATATATGAGGAATTAACCGCACTGCTTCCTAAAAGACCCCCACCCTCCCGTCTTCCCCCAGCCCAGCATCCCAGCCCCCAACCCATTCATGATGCCATGGTTTAGAAGGCACTGAGCAGGAAGACTTCCAAAGGAGGAGGTCGGAGACACCCACATTCCTCGCCTATTCGGCATTAGGAAGAATGAAGGCTGTCACTTCCCAGAGGGTTAAGTGAGATCACATTGTCCCCCTTTCCATGGCACAGACAGCAGCAGAGCCCAATGCCTTGGCCTCCTGGGGCTGTGTTTGGTTGCTTGGCAAGTTTCTCTTTTCATGAGGGAAAAGTCCCATCTACGCTGCCCTAGAAACCAGCTTGTTCTTCCTCTGCCATCCCACGTACATGACAGAGTGGTTTCAATCTATCAAGAATCTCCACTCCAGGTCCCACAGAGTGAAGATGACAAGTCTGCAAATGCTAAACATAACCACGCCTGACGTCAGCACAATCCCTTTCCCCTGTCATGTCCAGTGTATGCACAGGCTTTCTCTTAATGACTCCACAGCCCTGGAAAGACGAGGACACCAGATCACTTTGGAGGTTAAACTGGTAGAGGGAAAGAGGGCTTATGACTCACAATCGGTATAAGGCCTGCATGGCGGATGCTTCCTCATTCGCTTTGGTTACACCACGTTAAAATTTTATGCCAAAGGGCTTTGCAACTTATAGGACAAAACAGAGATATAATATGACCTGAGATAATAAAGTAGGGTGAGCAAGTCATCCTGATTTTCCTGGGCCTTAACGGAGTTATAGTGAAAGTGTCATGCCATGGTAAAGCCCTCAGGTTCCAGGCAAACTAGAACTGGTCACGCTATTAAAAAGACAAAACAGAACAAAACTAGAGTTTCAATATAAAATGACTAACATTTTAGATCAGATTGTATAGAAAGAATCGCAGGCCAAGATACTGCTTTAACTACAAATTGATTTTAGCTGTTTTTGAAGTAGTTTGTGCAAAAAGAGACATTAACCTCAAGACATTTTTGACCATCCTTGAAAGATAAGGCCTGGAACAAGAGAATAGGAAAAGGGCTCTCTTGTGTCACTTGTCTTCCCAGCACCTACCTTCATTCTCATGTCCCTGGCATACTTTTCCAGCTCCTTCCTTATGTCAGCCCTCAACATCTTTGAGACGTTGAGGACCAGCTGCTTCCACTCTATGGGTTGGAAGCTATGAGGCTCATGGGGGACATACAGCCCAATCTTGACCTTCTTGACTGTGTGCAGGTATTTCTTATAGGAGTCTTCAAAGTCAAAGATGAGGTCACTCAGAGTCCGAAAGGTTAATGGCTTGTCCATCAGCTCCGCCCTTCGGCTCATGCCCAATGAGCCATAGCGGCCGTTGCAATAAATCCCCAGCACAACATGGTGAAAGTAGTTTCCTGAGAAGTAGGTTTTAAAGCTGATGGGGAACCGCTCAATGGAAGGCTGTCCATTGGTTAAGTATCTTTAGACAATCTGAGTCAAGGAAGAGAAAAGAGAACTTGAAGATGCAGAGCTTAGACTCCCAGGAAAGGAAGGCACTTCACAGGGGTCAGGAAGTCCACCCCTTTGTCTCTGAGCCAGCCCACGTCAAACTTTCCAGACTAATCCTTTTATGAAGGATTCACTTGATATCTACAACTACCCACTTATGTGGTATGTATCAAAAACTAATATGGGACAAAGAGGAAAACTTTTCATTTTCTTCAGTAATTTCATAAATGCAAAACAAACAAATAACAAGTCACTTTCTCTTCACTGAGTTTTCTACAGGGAATGAGGAGCTATTAGAGAATTTATTTATTTTTACACAATTGGAATGACATGCTCAGACTGCACGTGTGGGGCAGACCAAGAACGGAAGGCCTCCGCAATGGTCCAGTTGAGGAAGGAAAACCAGAATCTAGGAGTGGAGATGTGAGAGGCAGACTGGCTGCTTATCTGGATGGCAGCACCAGCGCAGGTCCCATCTGCATTCCGTCTGCTGCTTGCATTGGCGCTGGCCCACCCGTGCCAGCAGCCCTGGGTACCAGCTAGAAGGCGGCCTCCTGTCCCCAACCCACTGAGTGTGACAGCTCTCTCCACTTACTGGCTCATTTGTATCTATCAACAGCCTACTGGCACTACCTTGGTGTTGGCCCCCCAGCTCCACATTGGCTCCAAGTAACCTCCCCATTGGGCAAGAGCCACACATCCTCACACCCCCCTGCAAAGCCCCACAACAGCCCTGGTGAGGCCATCATCACTCCTAGACCCAGCTTCTCTGCAGAGGGATACTGGAAACTCACAGGGTCACTCCTCTGCCTTTGGTGACTCAAGAGTCTTCCTAAGGTAAGTAATAGTCTGGGTGCCCACTGTGGTGCCTGCAGTGTGGTGAGTTCTCAGTGAAGGGATACAGTTCTCTACCATCTGAGAATGTGTCTATCATTTCCTCATCCAATTCATTTTCCACACAGAATGACTTCTTTTTTTTTTTTTTTGAGGCAGGGTCTCACTCTGGTATCACAGCCTACTGCAACCTCAAACTCCTAGGCTCAAATGATCCTCCCACCTCAGCCTCCCAAGTAACTGGTACTCTAGGTATAGTCTAAACTATACCCACTATACCCAGCTAATTTTTGTATTTTTCATAGAAATAGGGTCTCGCTCTTACTCAGGCTGGTCTCAAACTTCTAGCCTTAAGTGATCCTCCTGCCTTGGCATCCTAAAGTACTAGGATTACAAGTGTGAGCCACTGCACCCAGCCAGAATGACCTTCTCAAGCCAAAATTTGATATATGTCACTCTTCTGCTAACAAGTTTTCACTGTCCCTCATCTTTTTCAGGCCTTTGTCAAATCTCTGAGCAAAGTCCTACCATGATTTGGCCCCTTGCATCAAGCCTCTCTGTACGGTCTCATTTTCACAACACCCAGGGTTAACCCACCCTCCCTCCTCCTACTGCAGGCCCTTGACAGTTTTTTGAAGAATTCACCTGGAGGCCTGAAAGAATGCACATATTGGTGCCTCCTGCCCTCTGCACATATATTCTCCCCTAATATGAAGTCAAATATAACTGAACCTTTTTAATGACCTTTACATCATATGACCTTTACATTACAAAGCTATGAGTCCGAAGTGATTATGCAGCTTTTAAAAATGTTAGGCTATTGCACAAACTCTACATTACATGACATCCCTACTGTAGAGCTAACTTCTTTTATGGCTTTGCTCACACATCAGCCTTGTAGCCCGGGGGACTGAAACCTGGAGATCTTTGGAGGACCTGTGAGTGGTGAGGATACCGTGGGGTTGCCCTCTCCGCTCCTGAGGCTCACACAGATTACACTGTACCCTAGAACAGCCTCACTATTAGCCACCGGCTCTTCCTGGGTGTCACGCCTCCTCCAACCTTCCTCGTCTTGCTTAGACATCCTCACCACTCACCCAAGCACTCCCTGACCAAGAACTCCCGGAGCCCTTGCTGCTTACACATCTCTGGGACAGCAGAAGTTGTACTTCAGGCCCTGATGTCCCCTGGGCACAGTGTAGGCCTGGTACACAGAAGGGCTTGCAGGAGAATGAACCTTAGATTGTGAGGATACACTTCCTTATGCTTAAAAGGATGGCACTCGGTGAGGGGCGAAATCCAGGGACTCTGACTAGAAGGGTGCTGACAGAACCCAGTCCACAGCCCTGATGCAGCCTTGTCTTCTGTCCTTAAGTTTAATCACAGACAGCTTCTCTCTGTCCTGTTTACCTTCTCTTCATTTTATCATGTGAGATTAAGTGGCAGTTGGGAAATGAAATGACGCCCTCTGAGTCCTCTCACATAAATTCTTGCTTTGGGGGACGAGTTCTCCAGGGCTGGAATAAGGGGATTCCTTAGTTATTTCAGCCAGTGTAACAAACCCTTAGTGTCTACTGCGCCAGACCAGCTGCTAGCAAGGGCTGTGGGGCCAAAGCTACAAAAGCAGCACTTCTCTGGAAGTCAGGTGGGAGACAAACTCAAAACGGACACAAAGCAATCAGAATGGAGGGTCTTCAAACAATTCAACAGACTTACCAGACTCATCAATTCCAAATGGATGGAAAGCAGGGACTCCAACAGACGTTTGTACACCCATGTAGTTAGCAGCACTGTTGGCAATAGCCAAAAGGTGCAAACAACTTAAATGTCCGTCAGTGGATAAATGAACGAACAAAAGCTTGCATATACACACAACAGAACATTATTTAGCCTTAAAAAGGAAGGAAATCCTACAATATGCCATAATACCAAAGAACCATGAAGACGTTATACTCAGTGAAACTAGCCAGATACAAAATGACAACTGTTGTAGGGTTTCACTTATCTGAGGTTCCGAGAGTTGTCCAATTCAGAGACAGGAAGTAGAATGGTGGTTGCCAGGCTGGGAAGAGGAAATGGCGATACCGTTTAATGGGTACAGAGTTTCGGGGGGGGGAGATGGAGACATTCTGGAGATGGACAGTGGGCACGCTGCCCAGCATTATGAATGTACTTAATACCACTGAACTATACACTTAAAAAAGGGTTACAATGAGCTGGGCATGGTGGTTCGTGCCTGTAATCCTCGCACTCTGGGAGGCTGAAGTAGAAAGTGGGAGAATCACTTGAGCCCAGGGGTTTAAATCCAGTCTCAGCAAGAGCAAGACCCCATTTCTACTGAAAATAGAAAAATTATCCAGGAGTTGTAGTGAGTGCCTGTAGTCCCAGCTACTTGGGAGGCTGAGGCAAGAGGATCGCTTGAACCCAGGAGTTTAAGGATGCTGTGGGCAACAGAGTGAGAATGTCTTAACCACAAAAAAGGTTAAAATGGCAGAGTATATGTTATAAATATTTTACCACAACAAAAAACAAAACCAGAACACAATGCCATGTCGGTTGTTAAGAGAGGCAAGCCCTGGCTTGGTGCTTGTAGCACAGTGGTTACAGCGCCAAACACATATACCCAGGCTAGTGGGTTTGAACCTGGCCCAGGCCAGCTAAACAACGACAACTGCAACAAAAAAATAGCCAGGTGTTGTAGTAGGTGCCTGTAATCCCAGCTACTTGGGAGGCTGAGGCAAGAGAATTGCTTAAGCCCGAGAGTTTGAGGTTGTTGTGAACTGTGATGCCACAGCACTCTACTGAGGGCAACATAGTGAGACTCTGTCTCAAAAAAAAAAAAAAAAAAAAAAAACCCAAAAAAACCAAGAGAAGCAAGCCCGGCCATCTCTCCATCTCTGGGTGGCAGAGGAGGGTCCTCAGCACCAGGACAATGAGATCACTCTTACAGGGCCAGTGGAGACATCCCGGTTTAGACATGGGAATGAAAGGGGTCAGGAGAGAACATCAGCCAATCACGTCACAATCACGGATCTCTGGGAGTTTTCCCATCTTTATGTCAATCAGTAAACCTTGGGACCTGGAGCAACTGGGAACAGAGTGTGGGCTAGAGGTGTGCAAGGAGGTATGGATGAAAGGAGGGGAGCAGCCTGAGCTTCTCCAGGGAAGGGGGAGCAGCGGCATCCCAAGCTCCAGCCTCCTGTAGTATGCCTGGCCTGCCTCTCACACTGAACCTGTTACGTTAGTAACCCTTCGTGAGCAACCCCCACACAGTTGGTGAGGTCCCCCATATGCTTGTGTAATTCAGAAGATAATTTGGAAACAGAGACTGACCTATCCAGCACGCATGGGAAAGTGTGCACATGCACTCCAGCAAGGTCAAAGGAAATGGTTCTGCAGTAATGAATCCTGAACTCTGAGCCAGAGTCAAAACAGAGAAAACAAGAAAGGCTTCCAAAACGCCGAGCCAGCCAGCTTCAAAGCTGTCAAGGCACCATTTTTTTCCCAGGAACCTGCAGGAGACACAGACAGATGACACGACCCAAGTCAGGTCCTTCACCACCCCCGAGTGGAAAGCAGGGCCCAGCGGTGCTGACACAGCAAAGAGAAAAGACAAATACCGTAACTGATAAAATTCAGGTCTGTGTGCAGGAGTCAAATTTCCCTTAGTTCAGCTGAATCTCTCCACCAGCTACCTCCCCTATACTTTCCTAAAATGTCACAAGAATAAGAACAAAGGAAAACCAAGAACACTGTCTGTGACATGGGCCTGACCAATCTTGAAAGGCTGTAGGTGATTCCTGTGACATGATGCTTAGATGCATAAAACTGTGCAGGGATGAAACTATTGTGTAAGCAAGAGAAGCCAAATGCAGGTGCCCTCAGACACCCCTCAGCAGAGTCTGAAGTCAGCTTGTCCACGTCAGGAAGTTCTCTGCTGATCTCCGTCAGCAAACCCCCAGCCAACTGTTCACCCCCATTAAACTTGCAAGAGGCCCGCTGAACAGCTGTGGCCAACTCCTGCCACCAAAGAGTGGGGGCCCTGAGCCATCTGCTGTCCTAAGGCCAGCCCTGGCCTCCTGCTGGGCTCCCCAGGCTCACATTCCACCCCTTTTGTGGGGATCAGGGAGGAGCAAGACAGGAGGGCCAGGGAAAGGCCTCAATAAGGCCCAAGTTTCCAGTTTTCAAACGTCAGCCAAGGCACCCACTGACAGTCTTGTTTCTGATCAGGCCTACAAGTGCTCCACAGACTGCAGAGAACCACAGAAATTCTCCTGTCCATAAAAATATCCAGGAGACTGAGAAAACAGACTGGACCAATCCTATGGGCCTCGGTCTAACTCTGAGCCATGTGCTCCGACTCTGTATTTTCTCTCCCTCCTGGTTTTCCTTCTGCCTCCCTGACTTTCCTTCTTAAGTCTCTTTCATGGAGCCCAACTAGACCAAAAAAATATTTTTCTCCTCTCAACTTTTTCAACAGCCACACGGCCCCCTAAACACTCAGAGCTCCTAAACTTGCATTTCCAGTGCAGATTCCTCTGCAAGCTCCACACTCTAAATACCCCCTCCTGACATCCCACAGGCACCTCAAATCCAAGATGTCCAAATCTGAACTCATCTTCCCCCCTAAGTCTGATCCCCCCCCCCCCCCGGAGTCTTATGGCATGGCAAACCACTAATGTGCAGCCATGTCCCCCTCCTTCAACTCTCCCCAGCTAATCAGTCCCCTTGGAGTGGTGATCACCATACACCTCGCCGCCTTCCCTCCACCTTTACCACCACCACCTCAGCTCAGGTCTGCAATGATATATCTTACCTCCCTGCGACTCCTGTTCCTCCAGCCCACTCTATGGACTATCACCCAGTCCAGACATCTGTGTTTGTTCACCCCTTCCTCATCAGCGTCTGGTTCCAGTCAGCCCCCGAGTCCTCCACATTATATCTCCCTGGTAGCTCTTGAAACCATCCCTCAAACGATTCCCACTGCCAGGAACACGGGTTCAAGCATCACCATTGCTGCAGGAGCTCCCATAGGGCTTTGCAGATCCCACCCTAGCCTCTGCCAATCTGTCCTCTTTCAGCTTGTCCTTTAACGCAGTCCCCAACCTTTTTGGCACCGGCTAGTTTCATCAAAGACAATTTTTCCATGGACTTGGGAGGGGGTGAAGGATGGTTTTGATATGAGTCTGCAAGCAATTATGGTCTCTGTGCAATCAAACCTCTTGCTAATGATAATCCTTATTTATAGCTGCCCCTCAGGGCTAGCATCATCACCTCAGGTCATCAGGCATTAGGTAATCGTAAGAGTGTGCAACCTCCCTCACATGTGCAGTTCGCAGGAGGGTTCAGGATCGCAGGAGAATCTAATGTTGCCGCTGATCCTACAGGAAGCGGAGCTTAGGCAGAGATGTGAGCGTAGAATGGCCGTAAATACAATGAAGCTTCGCTCTGCCACTCACCTGCTCTGTGGCCCAGTTCCTAACAGGCTGCTTAGGGGTAGAGGTCCACAACCCAGGGCTTGGGGACCACAGCTTTAGAGAGCTCCCTCTCTAAAGTGTACACCTGACCACGTCTTATCTGGGCTGCCCACTGCATTTAGGAAAAGGTCACTTCTCGGCACAGCACTCGAGGACTTAACTAGTCTCACTGTGGCCACCTCTCAAGCGTATGGGTGTATCTTGCCTGTGTTGCCTCACTGTCCCTCCAAGCCCCGCAGGCTTGGAAGTTTCTTTGCTCCTCTACGTGATCCTGTTCTATTGTCATCCCCACTAATAAGTCAGTGCCATCCATTTTTCTGGACCACATTCCTCTTAGGCTGAAGAGGCAGGAGTTTGGCAGAAAATGGAACAGAAAGTGTGGGAGAGACCAGACCCTGTGTTCTGTCAAGCCAGGACACACCACCATTGTTTGGTCTCTTCCACATTCCACTCTTCGCATTTTCCTTGGAGAAGGGTTTGGGCCTAGCATTCTCATTTCCCGTGGAGTGTTTTTCCTGTTGCAATGTCGGATTAATGCAAGAAACAGCCGCACACACTCTCTCTCTAGTCCAGGGGTGGCGAACACGTGGCTAGAGCCGCATGCGGCTCCCGGCCAAAATGAATTTCGGCTCTTTGCCTCTTATCATTATTTTGTATACTGTGGCTCTTTGCCAAGTTTGGATTTTGTTATGCTGCTTCTGAGGAG
>CAUYPK010062883.1:0-12428 GCA_963574355.1 Loris lydekkerianus
GTGTCTTCATTGTTGTTATGCTCAAGGAAGTTAATGATTTTCTGTTTTATTTTTTCCTGCACCCATCTGTTACTCAACAGAAGGTTGTTTAATTTCCATGCCTTTGTGTGGGGTTGAACGTTTTGTTAGAGTTGAGTTCCACCTTTACTGCCTTATAGTCTGAGAAGAAACAAGGTAAAATTACAATTCTTTTTATGCTGTTGATATTTGTTTTGTGTCCCAGGATATGATCAATTTTGGAGAATGTTCCTTGAGGTGATGAGAAGATATTCTTTATCTTTTGGATGGAGTATTCTATATGCATCTATCAAGCACAGTTGTTCTAGAGTCTCGTTTAAATCTCTTACATCTTTGTTTAATTTCTGTTTAGAGGATCTATCCAGCTCTGTAAAAGGAGTGTTAATGTCCCCTGTATTATGGTATTATCGGATATCATATTTCTCAGACTGAGTAAGGTGTATTTCAAGAATCTGGGAGCATTTAAATTGGCTGCATAAATAATTAGAATTGAAACATATTCTTTTTGTATTTTTCTCTTGACCAATATAAAGTGACCATCTTTGTCTTTTTTGACTTTAGTTGCTTTATCCACATGTATCTGAAAATAAGATTGCAACTCTTTTCTTCTAAATTCCATTTGCCTGAAAAATTGTCTTCCAACCCTTGACTCGGAGTTTTAATTTTTCTTTTGAAGCCAGGTGTGTTTCTTGCAGACAGAAAATGGATGGCTTGTGTTTTTCTTTCTTTCTTTCTTTCTTGTTTGTTTTTTGCAGTTTTTAGCCAGGGCTGGGTTTGAACCCACCACCTCTGGTATATGGGGCCGGCACCCTACTCCTTTGAGCCACAGGTGCCACCCTGGTTTGTGTTTTTCAATCCAGTCAGCCAATCTATGTCTCTTCCATGGGAAATTCAAGCCATTAACATTTATTGAGATCATTGATAAGTGTGATAGTATTCTATTCATCTTATTTTTTTAGGGTTTATTGCTTAGTTTTACCTTTTGCATCAGTGTGGAGGTTAGGTTCTGTCCTTTAATTTCTGAGTTCTTACTTTGCTATTGATCCATTGTGAAGGTCAGTGTGTGAAACAGGTTCTTCATGTTGCCAGAATTTTTTTGCTGATTCTTCCTCATGAGTAATTTCTTTTATGTGTTTCCTTGCCCTAATTTTCCTATCACTTCTCTTGCTCTTTAAGTTCCCATGCCCGTGGACTAAGGTTTCAATGAGTCTTTTTGGTACAGGACCAGAAGGATGAGAAGGTTTAAGAGGAAGAAGAGATACACGAAAGAAAAAGAAAGAAAGAAAGAAAGAAAGAAAGAAAAGAAAGAAAAGAAAATAGAGAAAGGAGAGGGGATAAAAGAGAATATTGACAAAAAGAAGAGAGGCACAGAAAGAGGGAGACAAAGCAATATTGGTGTACAGTCGGGTACTTTGACATAATCTTAAAAAATCCCCAACCTTTGGGGGTGCCCGGTTTGGTGGTTCCCTTGAGGTCAGCAGCTCTTTGCTAACCTAATAGAACACAGTACCCCACCTCCACCAAGTAGAGAGGAAAGACAAAAATACTATAAATCAAACCAACAAAGCAAACAGAAAACTTTACGGGATAAAATTGGGTGAAAAACCAAACAATAGGTGTAGAAACACTAGCAAAAATAAAGTTCTAATTATTGAAAAAAGGCAACACTGGGAAATTGTATGTAGACTAGAAAAATGGAGAAAGAAAAGAAGGGTGAAGAAAAAGAAAAGAAAAAATCTGTACAGAAAAGGTTGAAATTAAAAAACAGAACAACCACCAAATAAACAAAAAACAAACAAACAAATAACAATGACAACAACAACAAAAAAACAACCAAAAACAAACCAGTATATATAACTTGTTGAATATTGTCTGGGCAACAGGTGGGCTTCTGGGGTATGAGATGTTAATCACAATGCTGATACGACTGGAGGCCTCCACTGATTTCTCAAACCCCACAGGGTAGACACCCTAAATCTCTCCTCAGCCTTCTTAAAAGACACTTTAGACTTCTAAACTTGGCTAAGCAGAAGATTTCCCAGGAAAGTGCTTGTCATTGGGATCACTGCTGAAGTGGCTATCCACTTCAGTGGATATCCAGTGTGGCAAAACTGGTCTCCCTCTGCCCCTGGGGGTTAAGGGTGTAAGGCGGCTCATTCTCCGCCTTTAGGCTGCTCAGTCACTAGGTTACTAGCTCCCACCCAATCCTTGCTCTGCGACCCTGAGGGCGGAGCTTGCCAGGGCAGTTTTCTCAAAATGGCTCCCTATGGCCCACAGCCAAACACTATTAGCTTCGTACAGCTCAGTGGCTCAGTCTGGGGCCCTAGAAAATGCCCAAAGTTCTCCGCACTCCTGCTCAACCTCTCCCCAAGGCACTTCAACTGAGTGCCAAGTCCAAAAACACCAAAACAGTTCACAAGTAAGGCCTTACCGATTTGCAGTCTTGCTGCTGCTGTACTTACAGGTGCCGGCGGAATTAGACCAATTGAACACACGCGACCACTTACCAGTTTTTCCCTGTTTTTGTCCTCCTCTTGGGGGCCAGAAGTCTCTCGCTGACTCCCTGTATCTTCAAAGGGATGAGTATAGGCAGATCCTCCCAGCCAGAGATGCCTGGAGTCTTATCTCTCCAGACTCACAGTGCCCAGTTGCAGGGAAGCTGTTACTCAGCCGCCATCTTGCTCTCCTGAATCCTGTAGCAAAACTCTTACACTAATTTTTTAATAGTTTCCTGAATCATACTTCTCAGTCTTTCTTACAAACAATGAAAATAATGTCAAACTAAGCTTTTTAGTTTTTATTCAGTAGTTCAATCTCTTTAGTTGCAACTTTGTTTTGGTAGGAACCATCTGATGGATACGAAGTAAATGAAATGTTATAAATTTTTTAATCTTTTATCTATCAAGGACTTAAATACAGAATATATATATATATATACATATACACACACACACACACACACACACACACACACACACACACAAGGTGGCCATAATGTTTGTGTGCAATTTATAATTGCACTTGAAATTAATGGCCACTCTTTATGTATGCATGCAGGTGTGTATGCATGTGTGTGTGTGTATAAATTTCAAATAATAAAATAATAAATAATAATAATAATAAAAGACAACAAACTATCTTTTTTTTTTTTTTTTTGAGACATAGTCTCATTCTGTTTCCCTGGGTAGAGTGTTATGGTCTCATAGCTAACAAAAAACCTCAAACTCTTGGGCTTAAGAAATCCCCTTGCCTCAGCCTCTCAAGTAGCATGAATACAGGTGGCTGCCCCAATCCCTAGCTAGTTTTTTTTCTACTTTTATTAGCAACAAGGTCTCACTCTTGCTCCTTCTGGTCTCGAACTCCTGAGCTCCATCAATCCATCTGCCTCAGCCTTCCAAAGTATAGGATCCCAGTGGTGAAACACCATGCTTAGGTCAAACCATCTAATTAAAAAAATGTGAAAACAGTTTAAGTAAACAGTTCATCAAGAAAATATGTAGATGGAATATATGTGCATTTGGAAATAGGCTCAGTATTATTAGTCCTTTAACAAATTCAAGTTAAAAGCACATGATGCTATCACTATACATCTATAAACTAGCTAAAACAAAAAGAATTGAGCATACTAAGTGCTTCCAATGATAAAGAGGAACTGGAACTCCTGGTAAATGATACAATTGCCTGAAAATCGTTTGGCAGTTTAAAATAAAGAGTGTAGCATAATCATTCTCCTCTCAGCCATTTAACCGAGAGAAGTAAAACTTTTATTTATTAATACAAAAACATAAGCACAAATGTTCATAGCATTTTGTTTGTAATACTTGAGAGCTAGGAACAGAGGAAATGTCCATAAACAGGTGAATAGATAAACAAACTGTGATATTCTCATGAAATACTACACAGAAATAAAAATAAATAAGAGAAGAAGGTACTGATTCACAATCTTTGTTATAAGAATGGAAACACATGGGGATAGGTGAAAGGGGAGGGAAGGGGAGGATGGGTGTAGGGTGGGTGATCGATGGGATTACACCTGTGGTGCGTCTTATAAGGGTACATGTGAAACTTACTAAATGTAGAATATAAATGTCTTAACACAATAACTAAGAAAATTCCAGGAAGGCTATGTTAACTAGTTTGATGAAAATATGTCAAATTGTATATAAAACCAGTGTATGGTGCCCCATGATCACATTAATGTACACGGCTATAATTTAATTAAAAAAAAGGAATGAAAACAATATCAATATCAAACAATATCAATATCACAAACTTACAATGATGAGTGAAAGCCAGACAAAAATAAAAGAAAGAAAAAAAAAAGGTTCATAGTATATGATTCCAGTTATATAAAGTTACAGAAAATGCAAACTCATCCACAGTGACAGAGCAGTTCCGTTGCACATTGGCGGAAGATTTAGGAATAAAAGGTTCTAAAGGAGCATCAAGAACCTTTGAGGAAGGAGTGATCTGTTTATTATCTTGATTGTGGTGATTGTTTCATGAGTGGAAATATGTCATAAATGTATATATGTCCATTTACACTAAAAGTCTTAGAGATATCTTCTGATATTTTCTTCTAGATATCAATCAACATTAGCTTTGAACACTTAGATCTCTGATGCATTGTGAGTTAATGTTTGCACATAGTACAGGATAAAAATCCAAGTTCACTTTTGTATGTGGATGTCAACTATTCGGGCACTATTTGTTGAAAATATTATCATTTTCTCATTGATATCCCTTGACTATTTCAGAAAAATAGGTGTATTTCTATTTTACCATGCTTTCTTCTGTTTCACTGATACATCTGTCAATCCTTACACTAACACCAAATTTTCCTAATTACTGTTTCATTATAATAAGTCTTCAACTCAAATAATGTACATTCCTTTTTGTATATTTGTATAATGTATATTCTCCATTGTCATATTGTTTTGCCTTTTCTAGATCTTTTACATATTCTTCTAAATTTTAGTATCTCTTTGTCAGTTTTTATAAATTACCTAAATCTGGTGGGAAATTGAGTTGGATCTATAGATTAATTTAGGATAATTTTCATCTTTAAAATAGTTAGTTATGCTCCTTAAACAAAGTATATGTCTCCATTTACTTAGTTGTTTATCTTAGTAATGTTCCATTATTTTCAACATGCACATCTAGTTTGTTAGATTAATCAAGTACTTTTTTTATTAAGTCAAATATATATAGATCATGAATACATTCATACTACGCAGCCTTAAAAAAAAAAAAAAAAAAAAAGATTAAGACTTTAGTTCTTTTATATTTACATGGAGAGATCTGGAACATAATTGCCGGGCTATCTGGCAGGTCCAGAAGAGGGGGGGAGCAGGGCCAGCCTGACTGCGTCCCCGGGGCTGAGTGGGATGGTGAGTGTCACGGCCCCGAACAGGAACACACGGAGCCGGGAGTCTGTCGAAGCAGGAACTCAACTTTATTGCCACAAGCAGCTGCTTATATAGAGCGTGAGGAAGGGGCGGGGAAAGGAAGCGGGGGATGAGGTGGTATGATGGGTGGTAACAGGGTTGGGCCAATGGCATGGTACCACGTTGGCTGTATCTAGGTAGAGGCAGTTTCAGGCCAGGCCTTGCTGAGTCATTGCTATGCGGAAGTAGCTTGATGGATTTACCTCTAGTTAGGCTCGGGAAGTTGCACTAGGCCTCAGACACATGGCAGGGCCCAACACTCCTCATATTAATGTATGCACTCTACCCTTAGAAAATGTGCTAATAGATGCACCCCACTCTGGCCACCCATGGCCAATGAGCAGTATTGACCTTTGCCTATGCACTTCTGCTCCCTCAAGTTGAACTCTGTGTTTATCAAGAATCCGTGAGTTTGTTAAGCCCTATTCCCTCAATTATATAATTTAATTAAAGTTATGACATTCATGAAATAGGAGCATGAAAATAAGGAGCTGCTGAATTGATGAACACAAAGATGAACGCTTTGGAAAGGCTCAGTGAAGTTGAGGGGCTAAAAGTATTTGGCGATGGATTAGGCAACTCTAAAGGTTTAGAGGAAATATATTACAACAATTTAGAAAATATCTGCATTCAGATTGATTCACAAGTATCTTTTAAATCTTTCCTTCACTTTAAAGACACAGAAACTAGACATCATAGGTGGTGCATTATGGACACAGTCCACTTGCAAAAAGCACTCAACATTCCAAAACAGGAATGCTGGTTAAGAAAAGACCTAAAACTTATAAGATTGATGAATGAATGTGTGGTTATGTGTTTTTAGTTAAAACACATATTTAAGAAAAATGTGTATTATTTTAAGTGATTCTGTAGTTTGTTTTTTCGAATGACTGTTGAGAGAGGCCATCTATGTACACCATGGATCCCTATATGTTCTTGCTGAGTATGCCAAGAATACGAGGCCCTGACCACTCTTTTTTTTGTTTGTTTTTCCAGACACAATCAGTAGAGTGATGTGACATCACAGCTCACAGCAACCTCTAACTCTTAGGCATTAGTGATTCTCTTGCCTCAGCCTCCCAAGTAGCTGGAACTATAAGGCACCGGCCACAACGCCCGACTATTTTTGTTGTTGTTGCAGTTGTCATTGTTGTTCAGCAGGCCCTTGCCGGGTTTGAACTCGCCAGCCTCAGTGCATGTGGCCAGCGCCATAACCACTGTGCTATGGGCACCGAGCCATCCTGACCACTCTTGATGCAGACACTTCTCAGAATTGTACTGCAGTGAGCAGTAATAACCATGAAATAATACATCCCCACAAAGAGTAAGGATCGTTTTGCTCACTTTCACAGAGGCAGATTCTCTGAGGTGTTCCTCAGCTGTAACACGAATCTTTTGCCTGCACAGTATTCTTATGGGCTCCTCCACTTGTCCCTGTGGAACTTGAGGGCACGGGGAACCAGCAGCAATATCATGTTCATGGTGCTTGTTGAGCTGTGAGTAATAAAGGCCTTTATCTAGGGCCCAGCAGTCTCATGTCTTCTGCTGTTTCTGAAACAACCATCTGTAAGTAGGGTAAAATACCAAACTGCCCAACTACAGATAGCCCCCATTTTGGGGGATGACAGGGCTCCTGCTAGTCTCACAAATGTGAATCCCCCTTTAAATGTAAAAAGCAGGTTTCTGCAGACTCATGGAGACTTATCCTGTCTCAGGGAGTCTGAGTATTCCATGTCCCCTGTCCTCTCCTGTCTGCTTTGCTGCTCCAGGGTACAGTTGTCTGTCTTCCGGCTCATTCTGTGACTGACGGCGTGGCAACGTACACCCATTTATGGGTTGTCTTCTTCTTACTGTTTTTCTTCAGGAACGTTTCTTCCAATATTCACCAGTTAGCTTTATGCTGTCAAACTACTACATGACCCCAGACGCGGACGCCTCCCTGCTAAACCATCTCTCCTCAAGCCTACACCTCATATAGAATATAGTACATCCTCCAAAGGCAGGGGCTTTGCCCCTTCACAAAGGACAGAGGGACAAAGAGCTGCATATGTTCAATCAGGCAATTCTTTCTATATCACATTATGTTTGTAAAATAGATAAACTGTATTCCAAAAGTTACCAGAATTGTCTTAAGTATGTACAAACCATATAGTACAACACCTATTCTATATGGCAAGCACTGCTTATTATACTTCTGAAGTGTCTCTGTCCACTCCTTCTCTGTCCCCCAGTGAGGCCAGGCCCAGTCTACTTTCTCTTTTGCCTGGATGATCTCGTAGCCATGCCACTGGATGGTCTGCCCAGTATCAAACATTCTTCCAAGTCAGGGTCCATCTTGCAGTCAGAGTCACCATTCTGAAGCACTTGCCTACTTCAGTTCTTCCTGTGCTACCTACCCCAGACTTTTGGAGAAAAAATCCCAAACTCCTCAACCCAGCATGCACCTTTTGTGGCCCACTTCAACCTACCTCTACAACCTCACCCTTGCCCCAGAGGCCACAACTGCTCCATCTGTTAAAAAGTCTTTGGCTTCCAGAACCAGAAGAATAAAACCCTGACTCAATTGCATTATATAAATGAGCACATTAATTTGTCTCACCTGGGAGGGAAACCAGACATGTAGGAAGCACTGAGTTGGTTTACTGAGTGGCCCAATGACCCTGTCAAGGACAAGATCATTGCAGTTTTCCATCCAATCATTCTTGGAGTTTCAGCTTGGTCTTCTTGGCTGCCAGATCATGACAGCATTCACATTCAGACACACTAACGTTCTACAGAGTGTCTCTTATTTGTACTTATTTTAAGAGCAGTAAGTGAAACCTTTGAAGCATCCCTCCAATAGACTGTCCTCTTAAAACTCATCAGCCAAAATGGACTATATATATCCCTGTATGAACTGATCACTGCAAGGGGAATAGGAATGCTATAGTCGGTTCAGGATTTACCTGCGTATAGACAGAATCAGCTCTCTGAAGCCTAAGTAGCTGAAGAAAATCAAGGTTTTATTAACAAGTAAATAGGACAGCAGATGTTGGTTGGGTAGACACACACCCACACACCACATGCAAATGCACACACATATTCTCTACCCCACCAGATTATTGCTCCCCAAATATTCATTCATTCAACAGATATCTACTGGGCACACACAAGGCGGCAGCACTGTGCCATGCTCTGAGGACCCAGCAGGGAACATGCCCTTTCATCCCTCAAGGCCCTGTCCAGGACCTCCTTGTCCTCCCTGCCCAATATCATGTCTCCCTGGCCAACCCCTAAGCATCTTTCAGGGCCCAGCTCATGTGGCATCTCCTCCATGGGGCCCTTTCTAACCCTCATCTCCCCCACAGTCTCTAGGAGAATTATGTATATATATTGGACTAAGTCCCCTTAGCACCTCCACAAACTGGTACAACATCCATCACACGGTATTAAGGGTGCTTAAGTGTCTTGCCTCAAACAGAAGATAAACACCTCTGAGTGAGGGCATGTGTTCATTTTTATAACAGTTTTTAAAAACAGTATCAAATAGGATATAACAATATTTAGAAACATGAACTAGATGCTGAATAAATGGTGGCCTGGATGATCTGAATGTATATTAAATGATACTGGATTTACTGTGTTGTGCACACAGTAACAAATGAGAATTCTCTAACAGACATTTCAGAATGTCCCATGAAGCTAGAGGAAAGGATGGATTTTATGTGGTTGGTTGCATTATTTCAGGTTACATGTAAAAATTGTGACACTCTGGGATACCCTAAATAATAAAAAATTAGAGATCAAATTAAGAAGAAGAAAATCAGTAAGCACAGGTGTCAAGTCATAAAACCACAACCTTTTTTTGCAATTTTGTTTTAGTTGTGTTATTATAGTACTTGGGTCTGAGTTTTGCTTTCTGTTTAACTGCTGTGTTATCACGCTAATCTATGATAAAATCCCTACATTTCTAAATAATCTAGAAAATTGCTTTTTGGAAAAATGTCTTTGACCTGTTTTTCTGCCTACTAGTGCCTCCTTTGGGGTCATGGCTTTGTGAGCTCATGTCCCTCTGTGGAGGAGCAGCAGCTTGCCAGGGCTATAGCGTAGTCCAGAGCCCTTCAGGACAGAGGCAGAAGTGATGCACATGGGAGCACTTTGTCAACTATAACGTACTTTGGAAATGAGTGGAGGTTGTTACCATGATTAGTAGTTCTGTGAGAAGTGATGGCATAGACCAGGGTTGCAGCCTTTTCTTGTAAAGGGCCAGATAGTAAAAATTTTAGGATTTTTAGGCCTTGTGGTCTTTGTCACAACTATTCAACTGTCCCATGATAGTACAAAAGCTGCCACAGGCCATAGACAAATGAGTGTGGCTGTGTTCCAACATAGTTTTATTTATGGTCACTGAAATTTGAATTTCATAAAATGTTCATGTATTGTGAAGTGTTCTTCTTTTGATGAGTTTCAACCATCTAAAAAATGTAAAAATTGAGGGGGCAGAGACAAGATGGCTGACCGAAGCCAGCTTTCCACATAGGCTCTCATTCAGAAGGAGAGTTAAAGGACAGAAATTTAGCAAGTAACCTGGTGGACGTGAGCTGCACCAAGAGAGAAGGTTGAAGAACACACATCAACCCCACTGAGGTGAGCTGTGACCCCAAGGATACAAACAAAGGGTATAAAATCCATCACCAATCAGACGGGAGTCCCCTTCCCCCATGAGAATAGCTCAGAGTGCCCCACAAACAAATGAGCAGAGTTCAAAGTTCCTCCCACTACACTCCACGGGAGAGACCCTCTAAAAACTGGACCTACCTTTCCTACTAGGGTGCCACGGCGTTCTCCAGCCAGGCATAAAACTGTATATATTCTCTACCTGCAACTCTGAGCTCCCAGCACTCCCCTCTACTCTCACTCTGAGGTCTAGAGGCCTATCTCCCAGAAGTCCAGATTCTAGGGTGATTTCTCGAGGGGTGAGGATGGGGCCTAAACTGCAGCTTGTCAGTGCTGATGCTATGGCATGGGAGTGAGGAGAGGACGGTCGGCTGAGAGGGAGCCACACCGGAGCGGTGGTGTTCTGAGGCTCAGAGCAGCAGCCGTCTTTTGGCAACAATAGGGCTCACTCCTGGATATTCCAAAGCCACACTCCCTGTCTCCCTGGGCAACCAGAGGAGGCGAGGCATCTACTCAGGTGGCAACCACGACGGAACAGATCTGGGACAGAAATGCAGGCCCTGTGAGTAAAGGGTTTGCCTGAGGCGGTACCAGCCTGGGTGGAGCACAGAGACTAGAAATGCACACAGAGCCGGAAAGTTCCCAGGGTGGGGCTGACCCAGAGGACTGCTTTACTGAGCCTAAGACATACCCGGCCCTCAGGGGATTGTCAGCCTATAGAAAAAGGAAGACAGGTGGCTAGAATTGGCAGCTAACCAAATACAAACCTGCAGGACCAAAGATAGGGCTTGAGGCACAGGCTCTGGGAACTCAAAATAGCTTCTCTTCTGCAGGGAAATTTAGCAGGGATAGAAACAAGTTCCTGAAAAGTTGTTCTGTCAGTAACATAAATCAGGGGCGGGGCTGGAACTGAGTAACATAAATCAGGGGCGGGGCTGGAACTGAGTGAACATCTCCAGCCTCCATCAAGCACCTGAGGTTGTCAGGCCTCACCTCCTCCTGCTAGATAGAGGCAGAGTGCAGTGGCCTGGCTGAGCAAAAATAGATTTCCTTGTGATTCAGGCAGGTACAAACCCCTGGAGTATCTGTTCACTATAGGCAACTGAGTCACAGCCCTGCAGGGCAATCAGTGACTGGGTGTGACAGAGGTGCAAAGTGGGAAAGACGGCATCAACCTTCCAAGACTGATCTATTTACTGGGTAGGTCCTTCTGACTCCACGGAGCACCGGAGCAAGCCATATCTGAGTATTCACCAGACCCCTGTGATCCAGTTGCCAGAGACCTTTTAAACTCACCCACCTGAGACAGGTGCTGACTGACACAATTGATTTGGACTTTTTGAACTGAACCAATTGCCTGAGAACTATTCAGGTGGTGCCCTGGGTGTGTGGTTGTAGGAAGGTTTGATTTTCCTTTTCCAATCGTTGCCTGTGAGGGGGCAGAGTGACTTAATTGCTGGTATTTCTCCACAGCTGAGACTTCAACCCAGAGTAACTGTTTCAGTAGGGTTGAACAGAGACCAGCTGAAAACAAGACAGAACCACTTAGCCCCACAACACCAAATAATTCCCCAGTTTCTCAGGCCATAGCACTGTATGGGTCCTCAACAAAGCTCCAGGGGAAAAAGCAAATGGTGTAAAACAATCATTGGGCAGAATCAGTGAAAAAACTCTGGTAACATGAATAATCAGAATAGATCAACCCCCCAAGGAAAGATATGGCAGATGTAACTGAAGATCCCATTCATAGACAGCTGGCTGAGATGTCAGAAACAGAACTCAGAATTTGAATTGCAAACAAGATTAATCGAATGGAGGAAAATTTGGAATTAGAAATTCAAGGAGCAATTCAAAAGTCGGAATTAGAAATTTGAGGAGAAATTCAAAAGTGGTCTCAAGAATTTAACAAATTTAAAGACAAAACCACCAAATATTTTGACACACTGAAGCAAGATTTTGCAGGCCTCAAAGATCTGAAAAATACAGTAGAAGCCCTCAGTAACAGAGTGAAGCAAGCAGAAGAAAGGATTTCTGACATTGAAGACAAAGCCTATGAACGCTCCCAAACTCTCAAAGAGGAAGAGAAATGGGAAGCAAAAACAAATCATTCTCTCAGAGAGCTCTGGGATAATTCAAAGAAGGCTAATATCCACCTCATTGGAATCACTGAAAGTGATGAAGTGGCCTCACAAGGCACAGAGGCCTTGCTCCATGAAATGATGAAAGAGAATTTTCCAGACATGCCTAGAGATTCTGAAATTCAGATATCAGACAGTTTGAGAAACCCAGCATGACTCAATCCAAATA
>CAUYPK010062884.1:0-32441 GCA_963574355.1 Loris lydekkerianus
GTCCCTTGCTGGCTCTCTGTGTCCTCAAAGGGATGATTGTAGGCAGGTCCCACCGGCCAGAGATGTCTGGAGTCTTGTCTCCCCAGATTCGCCAGGCCCAGTTACAGGGAAGCTGTTACTCAGCCGCCATCTTTAATCTGATCTCCTGTGTACTCTTTTAAAACACAGGTTAGGAAGGGTTTTAAGACTCTGAAGTGGAGTTGTTTGCTCTTTTTTCGTGATTAATTTGTTTGCTCTTTTTTAGTTGGTTAATCTGAGTTCAGTGTAGATTCTGGTTATCAATTCTTTGTCACTATGTGGCTCTCATTATTTGGTATTCTGTCCTGAGCTTCTTAACAGTATGTTGAGTGGTCTTCAAGAGAACAAAAGAACATGCAAAGAATAGCTAGAAGATACCCATAAAACACACAAGTCTGGCATTTATAGACGATACTAGATTTGTGAACATATAGATGCTCTTTGAACCCACGAGACTAGATGTGTTTACCCTAGAAGAGAGTATAAATTGAGAGGAGAATAATTCCAAGGACCTGCCCCTTTCATAGAGAAGGAGAAAACTGACAGAGCTAAGATGGTTGAAAAAGAAAAGCTAGTGGGGTAGGTGGGAAACCAGAAGAATACAAAGTCATGAAAGCCAAATATTTAAATATTTCTAGAAGAGATGATCAGCTACATTGAGTACTATCAAGAGATTGAGTAAAAGAGGGCAGAGAGATGTTTTATATATTGCTGCACAACCACCATCCCAAAACTGAGTGGTTAAAAGTAACAATGATTTATGTTTCATGATTCTCCACTCTGTGGTTCTTCTGTCCCACCTGGTATAGCTAAAGTCACTCCTGTGGCTGTGTTCAACTGGGGGCTCATCTTGGATTAGGAAGCCAAGATAGCCCCTCATCCTACGGAGTTGCTATGTGGCTCTCATTATTTGGTATTCTGTCCTGAGCTGCTTTATAGAATGGTGTGTGGCATTCAAGAGAACAAGCCCATGGTGCAAGTATTTATCAAGAGTCTCCATTTTTCACACCAGTTATTGACTCTGTCCTCAGAGTCATCCTTTTTCTCCTACAAGAAATGGCTTATACTGGCAGTTGAGTAGATTTCTCAGACTGCTTGCTACCCATAGAAAATAGGGAAACAAGGAATCTCTTCATTCTGAAACTGTTTGTCTCCCTTATTTCCCAAACTAGTATAATTTTATAGGTTCTCTGTGTACCAAACTATAATCCACTTTATTAGACAAAAGCCACACCCTCAACCCCCTTTGAGACAGACCCTTCCCTATATGTCAGGGTGTTGTGGGAAAATGCCCCTGAGATTCCTAGAAGTCAGCAGGGCATGGTGGTTCACACCTGTCTGTAATCTTAGCACTCTGGGAGACTGAGGTGGGAGGGTTGCTTAAACTCAATAGTTCAAGACTGGCAAGAACAAGACCTCATCTACACTAAAAACAAAAAATACAAAAATTAGCCAGGCATGGTGGCATCTGTAATTCCAGCTTCTTCGGCAGTTGAGAGAGGAGGATACCCTGAGCCCAGATGTTTGAAGTTACTATGAGCTAGGGTGACACTATGGCACTCTAGCCTGGGTAACAGACTAAGACTCTGTCTAAAAAAAAAAAAGGATTCCTGGAAGCCCTATACAACACCACCTTCATCTTTCTGATGTCTAAGGAGTGCAATACCTGTGCCTTTCATTTGATCTTGAATATGAGGCCACATTTTACTGGCAGGCCCTCGTTTTGATCTTCCCCCTGAGGTTACTTCTTAGATTTTTGCTAAGCATAGAGGCTGGAATAAATAAGTTTTATTATCCAACATAGCATCTCCTGGATTGGGGATATTTCTTCTAAATTCTGCTTAAAAACTGAACAATTCTATGATCCATCTCTTTACTGCAATACCTTATTATGTGCTGCTAAAAGAAGCCAAATATCTCTTTTGCTTTCTGCCTAGAAATTTTGTTAGCCAGATCCATGAGTTTCTTAGCAACATTTTCTCTCTTCCAAGTTAATGAATGTGACAATATCTATGACAAAGATCCCCTTTCTCCAGCTTGCAATAAAAAATTCTTCAGTGCTATTCCAGTCTTCACTGGCAGTCCCTTAGCCACCCTAGACTTTTGCCTATAGTCCAGCCCTAAAACCAGTACCACCTGTTGTAGGTTTTTGTTACATCACCTCCCCACCTCCAGATGCTAACTTTTCAGTGTAGGAAGTTTTGCTGCAAAGGGAAGCAGGAGAAGGTAGTGGTAATAACTGACTGCAGGGGGATGTGGGATCGAGGATTTGCTTGTTTACTTTTTGTTTTAAGATGCATAGTTTTATTCTTATGATGAGAATGATCCAGTGAGCAGATTGCTGATGTCAGGTGAGTGGGGAACTGCAGCAACAAAGACGGAGCACTCTTCCCATAAATTGGGGGATTCATGGTTGGTGGGGATAAGGACCCATTTTCATAACAGAGGTAAGATTTAGAAAGGAAGGGTACAGCATGAGTGAGTGGGTTTTTATCTGGCCTTGTGGAAAGAGGAGGGAAGGCCTTTATATTTCATTAAATAGTGCAGCCCCAAAGTTTATTTATTTTCTTTTTTTTGAGACAGAATCTTGCTCTGTCACCTGGGCTAGAGTGCATCATCATAGCTCACTGCAATCTCCAACTCCTGGGTTCAAGATACTCCTGCCTTAGCCTCCTGAGTAGCTGGACAACAGCTGTATGCCATCACACCCTGCTTATTTTTTTGGTTTTTAATAGAGATGGGGTCTTGCTCTTGCTCAGGCTGGTCTCAAACTCCTGATCTCAAGTGATTCTCCTGCGTTGGCCTCCCAGAGTGCTAGAATTACAGGTGTGCGCCACCACACCTGGCTTCCCCCAAATACATGTTCAGCCAGAAACTATGAATACGACCTTATTTGTAAATAGAGTCTTTGCAGATATAATCAAATTAAGGTGAGACCATCCTGTATCAGGGTAGACCCTAATCCATTGGTGAGTGCTTTATAAGAAGAGGGAAATTTGGACACAGAAATACATAGACACATAGGAAGAAAACCATATGACAACAGAATGAATCAAATAATGCTAATGATTGACGGCAGTTATCAGAAGCTGGAAGAAGCAAGGAAAGATTCTTCCCTGGCACCTTCAGAGGAAGCATGGCCCTGCTGACACCTTGATTTTGGATGTCTAGCCTCCAGAACACTGGAAAAATAAACTTCTCTTTCAAGCCCAGCATGTGTTAATTTTATACAGCGGCCTTAGGTAACTAATTCGGCCTCTTTTCTTAGTGAGATGTGAAGGAAGGTGACCAGTGGAAGGTGGGGCCGGGAAAGAGAAGATATACTCCAACTGTCTCAGAAATTAAAAGACCAGGTTTACCGGACAATGTTAAGTCCATTTAAGTTTGAGGATAATTTAAAGTTAAACCAGTCAGCCAATTATGTGATTGGTTTTTTTATTTTTTTCCCAACAGAGGTCAGTTGCCTCTGAGTTGCAAAGAAGTTGGGTTCAACATGCATTGGGGTTTTGGCTTTTGAGTTCACTGGACAGAGAGATCAAGGTATGTTTTGAGGGGCTTTGCAAAGGAGCAATTGTTTTTAACAGATTATAGAACCAATTGGGCATGGAAGGAACGAGAAGGTGAAAGCAGATTGTAAGAGATAGTGTGAAAGTTCAGGGATTGGAAATCCGAATTAGATCAAAAAAATTGTTACAGTGATGAAGAAAAGCTGAGAAAGAAATAAATACTTGATACATAATAAGTATGTGAAAAAGACAGGCAATAAACAAATTATGCAAATAAGGAAAACAAACTAAAAGAGCTGGGAGGATAGAAGATAGCGATAGTTATTTGAAATGTAGTGGGGGCTTGCTTATGAGGAAATTAAATCCTTATTTAAGGAATGAATCTGTGATTTCAAAAATTTCCCTGTGCTGTTTATGTGAAGAGACAGCACTCACCTTGGGGCAGACCTCATTTGTTTTGGGAGGAATCACTGGATGACCCCTACTTACTATGGACTATGTGCATCATGTATTATATAATTAGTGTGTGTTGTGCTCTTCCAATCTCTGAGACAACTAGATCATATCTTCTCTTCCCTCTTTTCCCTTTAGTCCCACCCTCAGCTGGCTATCTTCCTTCACATCTCACTGAGAAAATTCAAGGCTGAATTCGTTTTCTGGGGCTGCCATAATAAATGTAGGAGTCTATTACGTGAGCACCCATGCTATTCTGTGGCTTGACCATGACTGCCCTCCCAATGCCTGGTATTATACAGGGCTGGTCTCTGGGGAAGAAGAGAGATCAGTTTTAAAAGCTGCTAAAGAACTTCCTGGAGAAAATAGTTCTTCTCTTCTGTTTCAGTCCTGGTGCCCTAGAAGCCGACTTTGAGCTTTGATTCTTGTGTGCAGTTATTTATCAAGGACGTACTCCCGGGAGAAACTAGTATAAGAACAAGAGAAGCCAGAGGGAAAATGGGAGGAAACCAAGCAAAGTCCCAGCCTCAGCTGAACACACAGCAGAGTTCTGGAATGTACAGTGGACTCCTGTTATTTACAACGGTTGTGTTTGTAAAGAGGCTGTGGACACTGAATTGGTGAAACTGATCCATTGTGCCTAAAGGAAATAGAGCAAGTTTCCTTCAAGTCTCTGGTCACATTTTGTCAGTTGATCAATATACAATCTTGTTTTATGTGTGTTTCTGTTTTCAGACACCTTATTTAATAGGTATCTTTGATTCATTGACATTGAACTCACAGATGACAGCACTGTAATCCATGCTTACCTAACACATGTATTTTCTCCACAAGCACATCATAGCTTTCTCATACTTAGCAACACTACACAGCACTTCAGCATTACTCGGGGGGTGGGGGGGTGGGGGGACTACTTTAAATAGCAAAATTAACAAACCACACAACAATGGAAAAAAAGCAACACTAAATAGACCTCAAAAAGGGTACTCGTTATGAGAGTTGAAACAAAAATGCAAGAAGGGTATCTTGTTCAACCTCAGCTGTGGTTGTATACCCCATTTTTTCCCTTACTCGGAGTATGTACAAAGTGACAGGGAAAACAGCAGGCCTATTGATTTGGGGTTACAAATAAGTTGTGATGCTTAAGTGAATTAGCAAATATAGAATCTGAATAATGAGGATCGACCATAAATGCCCTGTGAGTTTGTCCCTCCTGTAGGCTATCATAGCCCTGTACCAGGCATCCATCCGGCATTGGTGAAGGCCTGCAGGGCAGTGCACAGAGGGGCAGGAGTAACATCCCGGGCTTCTGGCTCTCTGCACCTGCACCTGGACAAAGTGGCTCCAGCCACCCAAGGGCAGCCCTCCAAAGAGAGTTTTAACGCACAGACGGAAAAAAGAATCCAAAGACTTGTAGGCAGAGCAGACAGTGTCCATGGCATGATGCTCTGTGGTTCAAGTCACAACTGATGGGTGGAGAAAATCCCACAGAGAGAAGGGGAAGTCTGTGCAGCTGGTCAGGCTCACAGGAACTGGGACAATGTGTGACCTTGGGTCCAGGCTTCAGTGCTATTAAAATGACTCTAGTAAATTGGTTGTTTCCATGGCTACAATGCCACCTCTGACAGAAGGGACCCAGATCCTGTTCCCATGGACCTCCTCAGGGCCTACCTAATCCAGTGTCTTATATTCAGTGAATATTTGGGGAAGGAATAAAGGTAACAAACATCACGCCTAATCTACCAGAACCCAGGTAGATTCCACATTAATCCCTGGGAATTTGCTCTGGCTATGGAGGGGCTAGAAACCTTACCCCCAAATGTCATTTGGCCTAAGGTGAAGTGATCATTTTAAGGGCTGTGGGCAGTCTGAAGGCTCTGTAAGAAGCCAGTCTCTTATGCACTGGCTGTCATTATTGCAATCAGGGGAATCTGGCAGTCAGAAAAATATTTTTTTGCTGGGTTTTTTTTTTTTTGGGGGGGGGGGGCCTTTGGAGGGGGCTGGACTTGAACCTGCCATCCCCGGTATATGAGGCCTATGGGACCAGTGCCCTACTCTTTCAGCCACAGGCACTGCCAGAAAAATAGTTATTTTAAAACTTTAACACCCCCCCCCCTTTGCCACCAGCTCCCCAAACTGTACTGCCTGAGAGTTGTGTGTCTGAGGAAAATGTATACATAGGTACTTGATCCAGGAGCATTATAGACTAAATTTTGTCCCTGGCTGCCAGCATTCATATGTTGAAGTCCTAACCCCCAGTAGCTCAGAATTTGGCTGTTTTTGAAGACAGAGTCCTTAAAGCAGTCATTAAGGCAGCGATTTTCAACCAGTGTGCTGCCAGTGTGCCATGATCTTTAAAAATAAAGACCATTAATTACATTATTTCTGAAAGAAGTTCAAAGTACAGTAAAAGTGTATTTTTTTAAATCAACATAATTTAAATGTGCTGCGAAAGTTTAACTATAGGTTCAAGTGTGCTATGAGATAAAAAAGGCTGAAGAATGCTGCATTAAGGTAAAAAGAGGGAATTAGGGTGGATCCTAATCCTTCCCACAGATGTCTATGTGGGAAGAGGAAATTTGAACACAGACACAAAGAGATGGCAGATGATGTGAAGAGGCAGGGAAAAGACAGCCATCTATAAGCTGAGGAGATAGGCCTGGAGTAGTCCTTCCCTCATGGCCCTCAGAATGGACTTGGACTTGGATTTGAGCTTGGACTTCTGGTGTCCAGAGGTGCAAGAACAAATTTCACTATTGAAATCCCCCAGTCTGTGGAACTCTGTAAGGGTAGCCTAAACAAACCAAACAGGCAGTTACCTCTGAAACCAAAGAGAACAGGCACATCTTCACCTCCCACTGGAAAGAAGTTTTTGGAGTGTCAAAGTCCACCTTCACGGCTTCTACCCCTGATATTGTTCTTGACCCAACTCAGGCTTTGGGAGAGTTGCTGCTGGTTGTTGCAGACTATTGAAGGCTGTACCCAAGGTGAAATCAGTTATCAGTCCTTTTTGGTAGAAGGGGCTGGTTTTCCTAGGAAGTGGGCATGGAGATTTTTAACAGTGGAGGGCTTTTGTGCTTGGTAGTTCCCATTTGCCCTTCTAGGTCCGCTTTCTACCCTCCTTCCCCCTGCTGTGCTTGCGGGGGTCAAGAGTATTCCCTAGCTGACCAGCTTCCAATGGGACCCACTGACTGGAGGCCCTGGCAGGCAATCAGAGAGCCAGAGGATCATGAGGAAGAGCACTTACCGAGCTTCCTCTTTCCTTAGGCAGCTGGTATGTCCCTGTGCAGAGGCCTGTGCCATTTAGTTCTTCCCCTGCATTCCAGGAACTTCCTACTCTGCCATCAGGGGTGTTGAGGGCCCCCCTCTTTGCTACCAGCCCCAGCATGTCTTACCTTTGATCTCTACTTTACCCAACACTGCTCACTACATTGTAAACAGTCTTCCTTGCATTCTTGTCAATTACACAGTGTGAGGGTGCCATCTACATCTCACAGGGGGCCCTCCCAGACAACAGACGGAGAGCAGAGAGAAGGTCCTGAGACAGTAGTAAGGCCAGGGAATGGGGTGTTCCTGAGAAAGATTTATTTTTCCTTGGACTGGAAGGAATAATTATACTAAATGGACAAGTTAAACATTTTCTCACAATTCCTTTCAACTGCTCAGACCCTGTGGTACCAGGGTGGTGACCAAAGGAAGCAACAGAAACAGCTGCCTGGGGGGGACTCATGGATGTGAGGGAGTTATCTTTACTCCACACAAACCACAGCCCAGGGAGCTGCAAGGGAAGATGTAGAGACAAATGTTATAAGTACTTGTACCTTTGTCTCCATCCTTATGGTTAAGAGATTAATAGACTTGGGGAAAAAAGAGAATAGCAATAATCATTTCTACATTTACTTTGCACATGTAAATGCTTTAAATGGATTATCTTGTCTACTTTTTATAACGACTATATTTAGTAGGTTACTATTATACCCATATTAGAGCTGATAAAATACTCAATTGAGAGAAATTAAATAACTTGCCAAGGTCACCCAAATCTTTTGGATTCCAAAGTCCGGGCTTTCAAACCTCTCAGAGAAATTGGTTGGGCATGGTGGCTCACACCAGTAATCCTAGCATTCTGGGAGGCCAAGGTGGGTGGATCACTTGAGCTCAGGAATTTGAGACCAGCCCGAGCAAGAGTGAGACCCCCATCTCTACTAAAAATAGAAAAATTAGGCTTAGCGCCCATAGCTCAGTGGTTAGGGCACCAGCCACATACACCGGGGCTGATGTATTCAAACCCAGGCCAGGCCTGCTAAACAACAATTACAACAACAACAACAAAGCCAGGTTTTGTGGCAGGTGCTTGCAGGCCCAGCTACTTGGGAGGCTGAGGCAAGAGAATCACTTAAGCCCAGGAGTTTGAGGTTGCCATGAGCTATGACACCATGGCACCCTACCGAGGATAACATGGTGAGACTTTGTTCCCCATTAGCCAGGTGTGGTGGCGCACACTTGTAGTCCCAGCTACTTGGGAGGCTGAGGCAAGAGGATCACCTGAGCCCAAAATTTGAAGCTAATGTGAGCAATGACGCCATGGCACTATACCCAAGGCCACAGAGACTCTCACAAAAAAAAGTAAAGAAATTATACAATAAAATTACAAGTTCCTTTCCTCCTTTCTGCTGGCTAGAAGGTGAGTTACCTTGGACAGTGAGTTGGAAACCATATGCAAGGATGGCAGGCCCATAGAAGAGAATGTGATACACAACACGTGCTTAGTCATGTGTCTACTCAATGCTCTGCTCAGTGAGATTCATAGTAAAGTCTATGGAAGATGCTGATGAGAGAAGATACACAGTCCTAGCCTTAAAGCCAGGCTGGTAGGAAAGACAGATGAAGCACAGAAAAGTAAACAATGGAGTGGGAAGTACAAGAACAGAAGCACAAAGCAGAGAGAGGGAGAAGGCAGCACAGCACAGCAGAGCTCCCTGCAGCTTTCTGTGTCCCACGCAGCAGCCTGACCTAGCCCATAAGGCTAACGCCACCAGTGCAGCATGCCAGGAGTGGAAGGGCAGTCTCTCACCGACTGCCGACAGAGCTGACAGTGTGGATAGCATGTCCTGCAGCAGCTAACACACCCATACTGTAACACACTTGTCTGTTTTAATTACACAAAAACCTCAAGTGTCCAAGTCCCCAAACCTCAATGCCCTCCTCCTATCTGATGCCCATCCCCACCCTGAGATAACCAGCCACTGTTAACAACCTGCTGTGCATTATTCCAGAAACTTAAATATATCTCAAGCCCTTGTCCCGGGATTTCTGCACATTCCTGGAGTCTGGCTTCCTTCTCCAGTAGGATTTGGTCTCCTTTTCTCCGTCGTGTATGTCCTGCCTTTAGCCTCATTTTGTTCACATTGACAGTAACTTGAAGAAATTATTAGTTGTCAAACTTCGATGGCATTCTGCACAGCACCACTGAGAATCAGAGGAGACTGTTCTGACAGTTAACAGTGTATCCTTGTACCAGGTGAGGTCCTAAGTGCTCCAGGTTTTCACTTAGTTGATCCCTCAACAACTTAGTGAGGTAGGAAAGTATGTCACAAAAGAGAAAACTGAGGCACAGCATGGTTACATAACTTGCCCAAGACCAGTTAGTAAATGGCAGAGCCAGGATTTAACCTATTGAACTCTGTGCTCTTAGCCTTTTTACACTATGGAATATAACAGGAAAGAATGAAGACTCTTACAGGATCAAAGGCAAGTCACAGGGCAGTGCCTGTGGCTCAAAGGAGTAGGGCACTGGCCCCATATCCTGGAGGTGGTGGGTTCAAACCCAGCCCCGGTAAAAAAAAAAAAAAAAAAAAGGCAAAGTCCTGCTTGCCTTCTCCTCGCCCTCAATGTGCAGCAGAGGATGAGGAAAGAGGAATTGAACAACAGCTTGCATAAAAGAAGACCTAAGAGGCTCCTCAGGATACCTCCTATTACAATGCTGGAGCACAGTTTCAGGCCTCAGATTCCACAGAAACATGAACGAACTTGGCCAGCCTCACCCTGCCTCCCTTCCCTGGCAGAAGCAGGTCTAGTGCCTTGTGAGATGTGGAAGGGGTTCAGAGAAAAGAATGAGGCCTGACCAGTCCAAAAGGGAAAGAGCAAAATCTGTGAAGATTAGGGGATGGATGGGCAAACTGCAATTGGAGGTCTAGCACTCTGGGAGGCCGAGAAAGGTGGTGGATTGTGTGAGCTCTGGAGTTTGAGACCAGCCTGAGCAAGAGAGGTCAGGTGTTGTGGCGGGCACTGTAGTCCCAGCTACTCAGGAGCCTGCGGCAAGAGGATCACATGAGCCCTAGAGTTTGAGGTTGCTGTGAGCTAGGATGCCATGGCACCAAACCCCAGGGCAAGTGAGACTCAGAAAAAAAAAAGAAAAAGAAATTGGACGTCTTGGTTAGTGGGTCAGTGGAGTTAAGCAGTGTATCCCATGTGACAGGTGAGAGGACAATGGTGCGATATACAACATGCAAGACTTCTCCAAGGCACCCAGAAATAGCAGGAGGATAACTTCTGGAATAAAAGCTTAAGTGAGAGTCAAATACTATTTCTCAAATACTGTTTCTTACTAGTATTGTGAATCTTTTGTCCCAGGTTATATTTGGCTTAACAAAAATGTAGGGAATTTATACAAATTACTTTCTACTTGTAGAGCCTTAATTTTCCTTTTTTCCCTTTTCCAACTCAGGCATAAAAGGACCATGAATTTACACCAAGCATGATGGCTTGCACCTGTCATCTCAGCCACTTAGGCTGACTGAGGCAGGAAGACCTCCTGAGGCCAGGAGCTTGAGACCAGCCTGGGCAACATAGAAAACCCCTGTTAAAATGAATTATGAGTTTACAGAATTTCAGAACAAGCACTTTATAAAGTATAAAGGTGTTTTTGGGACAGAAGCTGGGAATAACCTGGACAAGGAAAGGAGAATGGGCAGCCCAAAAGTGGATAAGGATGTGGATAATGAGTATTTTGCAAAACTCTGAAAGGCAGCACCTCAGTAGCAAACATGATGAGCAGAACATAATTTTTCTCCTTATCTTGGCCAATCCACTAACAGAGCAGAGGGGCAGAAGATGGTGGCAGGATACAGCTTCCATGTGGTAGGGCAGGAAAGGAGGGAGCACACTGGCCATGGCTAGGCAGTGGGGAGGTCACCGCGCTGGCCTATGGGTCCACAGCCATGTGTGGTGTGTTTGGGGGGGGAGGGGGCGGAGACTTTGGGAATCCTCAGTTGGTTCATGTAATAGCACTTCTCAAATGTCACTTGTTTACAGCTCATGTTCTTCACTACAACGTGAGCACAATTCTAGAAGATAACCAGTGTTTTCTCAGTGTGCCCAGCTTCTGGGAAAATAGAGACTCAAAAGTTAGGTAAGTGGCTCGGGGCCCATAGCACAGTGGTTATGGTGCCAGCCACATACACCAAGGCCAGTGGGTTTGAACCCAGCCCTGGCCAGCTCAACAACAGTGACAACTGCAACAAAAAATAGCCAGGTGTTGTGGCAGGTGCCTGTAGCCCCAGTCTCTTGAGGCAAGAGACTCGCTTAAGCCCAAGAGTTTGAGGTTGCTGTAAGCTGTGATACCACGGCACCCTACTGAGGGGGACATGGTGAGACTCTGTCTAAAAAAAAAAAAAAAGTTAGCTAAGTGACAGAACATTTCTACAAGAATTTATATTTTCAATCCCAAATGGATGGTGGCTACAAAGAAATTTTTAGAACACAAACCATAAGGACGTATGCCTTCTTAATAAAAGTATACAATTAAAAATAACTAGAGAAAAATAATTCAGAAGAAATAGTCTTTAGAGGTATTCCACAGACTCTTGATTAAAATCTCAATTTTTATTAGTATGAACCTAGAAATGTCATTTACCCTTGGTTTCGTCTGTAGGATAGGGAATATAGGACCTGTCCCATTGAGTTACTGTGAGAAAGAAATAAACTATTCCTTGTATCCAGTAAATACGTAAGTGGAATAAAGATAATGAGGGCTTCGGTTTCAAACCCTGCCTGTAGCATAATTCTTGATGCCTCTTATTCTAAAATAATTGGTGTTTATCATCAAAATGCCACAATGGTATATTTTCATACTGACTCATTGCTTGTTGCAAACATAGAAATTCAGGCTAAAGGTCTAAGGAGAATAGCTCCTGATCATATCACTGTAACAGATGAGCTTTTGGGAGGGTAAACATCTCACAGATTTACAATAGCATGGATTTTTACAAAAGATTTGTTCAGTTTTAGGTTTCAGTCAACTGTAAGAAAGCAGGCCAGATGAAAGACAGAGGAGGTGTAAATAGTTTGGGGGGTACCAATGTAGCAGCTGTCGCAGTGTGTGTAAGCACGTCCTCTGGCATCCTGACCCTTTCCCAGGTATTAAGGGAAGGAAGAGCATGGTCTGTGGTCCTTCAGGTCACCTAGTTTCTATGACTCAGATACTCTCAAGAGTGGACACCCTGCCCACTCCAGTCTCCCTCCTAGGCGTCTCCTTTGCCCTGGAAATGTTGCCCAGAGGACTCCTTTCTCCTTGGTCCCTGGCTTCTCTCTCACCCCTCCAAAGGCAGATGTTTTTCTCACCCATATCATCCCTGACCCATCTTCTCAGACCCTGGTCTAAAATTGAGCTAATCCTCCCAGAGCATGCACTGACGCTTCTACCTACACCAGCCAGGCCACCTGGCCATGCCCACTCCTTTCCCTGTCCATCTCACATGAGCCTCGAGGCCTGGGACTTGGTTCTGCTCATTCCTGGGTCACTAGCACCAGAACAGTGCCTGGTGTACCGCAGGCAGGGTGCCCAGGGCAGGGCAGCGAGGGCTCCAGAATGTGCATCAGTAAGTGCCCGCACTCGTCCCTGCAGCTCAGCCTCCTACCTGTTAGCTGTCTGCATTCTCCCCTCTCTTTCAGCAATAGCGCTCGCTTCTCCAGGAATACAGCTGAACAGAATAAGACGGCATACTGCTTTTCACATTTAAGTCTTCAGAAGAAGTAAGGAACATAAGCACAGCACGTTTTTTTCACATTCTCAAATAATTTACCGGGGTTCAATAAGCATAAAAAGGGAACAAAGTCAGGATTGGATATAGAATTCAGATTCTTTTTCTTTTAAAGACACATTTTATATAACTTCCAACATTTATACTTTTAAACAAAATGAGCAAAAAATACACCGAGTGCAAAATAAATCAAAACAGAAGTAATACAATTTTAATTTCAATATTTTAAAATACAGAAATTGGAAAGTAAGAATACCAAATACAACTTTAAACAAGTCACTTGTCCTCCCCTATAATAATCAATATAAGCTACTTAAAGACTTACAAATTTAAAACAAAACAGAAACAAAATAAATACTGTACACTTTCCCTGCCTGCAGGCAAAAGATGGGAAATACTGTTATGAATCGAAAAAAATTGCTCTTCAAGCTTCAGCATCCCACTTCCCAGCCACACCCCATTCCACTGTCACACGGTGGGCTTCCACGCTGAAAGAACACACGTGTGCACACACACTGCCTATACAAACAGATGACACTACCCCGCAGACACCCCAAACAAGAAGGAGAAACAGTCGCCTTGGACTGTGGGCGTAAAAGTCAGTAAGGAAAGTCAGTCAGGCTAGCAAAACGTTACTACAAAACTAGTAAATACATAGCCAACAACTGTCCTCTTCAAATTTCACAGATTAAAAACCTCTAAAACCAATACTATCCCTTCCCATCACCCTCACTAAAACAAACAAAAAACCCAACTTGCTGAAGCACTGGCAATGTTAGACATTTCACAGTAAATGTGAAAGTTCATATTATATTATCTCTTAAAATGAACCTTTTCACCCTCTTTCCACAGCATGAAACTGTTATGGCTTAATTTATATTAAAAGTAGAAAAGTCTTTTCTGAAGGAAACACAGTTTGCATATGCATTTCCCGATCAGTGCTATTTCATACCTAACAACTGCATGACTTGCTTTTGCAGTCAGAAGCTGTTTTGGGAGAAGTTGAGGTTATAGCTTTTGATTCAGTCTAACCATAAACTGTAAGGCCCTTAGTTTGGTTTAGATTTCTTTTGCAAGATAAAATAACCTTAGGGTTCACTTAGCAAGTTACACCTCAGGTCCCTGACTATAATGTGGAAATTGTATGCATGCTTTGTAAAAATAAAAGGTTACTTATGAATCTGAGGAAAGAAATGATTCTAGGCAAGGAGACAACTCCCCATTATATATTACATTTAATGCTGGTAACCAAAACCCACCAAAGAAATATAAGATTATGTCTGGGTTATTTTATTCCTGCAAAATATTATATATTCCAGCACTTAAGATCATTGTTTTGGTGAAAAATCTTGGGGAAAAATAGCTGACATTTTTGAAAAGGAAATGGCCAAAATAAAACTGGAGATAAGTTTTATCTTGAGAATTAAGTTCTATTGATGACTGCTTTCTGAAATGAAGAAAAGTGAATTTGGAACATCACAGGTCTTGCATAGGTAAGCTACTTGGAGGTCAAGGGCTACGCAGTAGCCAGGGTTTATCAGTGAAACAGTGCAGAGTAGATAAACGTGTTAGAAAAGTCACTGAATAGTTTCAAAAAGGTTTTAACAAAAATGTGTAATGTTGTACTTGTTAAGACAAAGCCTTAGGACACTAGAAAGGGCACCAAGGGCGAGAGGGAGAATCAAAGGGTATTTCAAATAAGTATTTTCTCCATTCAATAAGGAGGAAAAAAATACTATAGAAGAATAAAATCACAGTCAATCACAATAAGCTAACTGCTGTGGAAACAGGCATTTGTTTCCTAATGACCTTAATTTTTAAAAATTTATGTAGGGATGTCAAATAATTTGACTTACGGTAGGATGTTCACTGAAAAACTGAAATAAGGAAAGGCTGTAGTTTCTAGTAAGGCTATAGTATTAAGACTACATTACGTTCAACAGCAATATAATGAAATTGATTCTTCCCCTTTCTCTCCACCAGTAAGCACTTCAGCACCAACCACCAGAGGACAGAGGCTGCACAGCCCCAGGGGTCAGGGGCTCTTTTAGGAAGCAAGGTAACAGTGGTCCTAGACTGTGTGTCCCAGGTAAATACTGCCCTCTCTGGGTTTCATCTGTCTCCTTTATTTCTGAGTAACATTCTTTTTCTAGGATAATGATCTGAAGTTCAACCTTCTCAAGATTGCTTTAGGTGCAGTCTAGGGACATGAGGAAAGGACTGGTGAGCTCCCAGCTTTTCTTTATGGAGAGAATAATTAGCTTAATATTTAACAAGAAAAATAAACTTTTGATAGTTACTTGTAGTGGTAGCTCACTGGGTCATACACTTATTCCATAGTCTATATCTATAGTGTGATCGCGACAGACAGCATCTTTTGAAAATGGCTAAAGGGAACTTTTCTGCTGAAGCTGTGCCATGGAGCCTCCTTTCCTACACTGCTACAGTGCTCTCTCTCTAAGGGCAAGCTGCCGTCCCCTCCCAGAGCTGTCTTTGTTGATTCCCATCTTTCTAACCACCTTATTGTTTTCCCTAGTTCACTGGGTAGCTGCTAGTGAAATCATCTTAAATTCATCTAAATCATCTTAATTCCATATTTATTTCCCCTTTGTCTAGAAAAAGTATGCTCGATCTGTGGGGAATTTTCAAATTCCTCTTTGAGAGAAATTTAAAGTTATCTTTAAATTACTTCAAGTCACCTTAACGTACTTGAGGATAAACAATCTCACTTTTATCTATAAATCATCTTGTTTCTTTTTCTTTCATTTTAAGCATAGAATCTGATCTTAAATTCAGCACCCTGTTAGAGATTCTTGAGATTTTTGAAGTAGTAGGCCCTGGGCATATATTTGATATGAAATAAATTTTGTGAATAATAGCAGTTTTCACTTTTAAATGGATATAAAGGCATAGTCATTATCAGCTGTAATTTAAATAATAATAAAATATAAGTGTGATGTGTTAATAAACTATGAAATGCTTTCCTATGTGTTTTTCTTAACTGGTTATCATAATAAGCATTATAATCTAAGCATATAAGTGAGAAAACTAAGACTCAGAAAGAATAAGTGACTTATTCAAGGTCACACAACTGACATATAGTTGCAAGAACATGGACAAAGAACCAGGTCTTCTGCTTCCTTCCATGCCACACTATGCCCCAGTATTGCCATATTAAATTACTAACTTTTGAAATTTTTTTTAAGTTTGAAAAAGAACTCAGGCCTTTGTTTTACTTTTACTTCTACAGTGGCATATCTTGGTTGAAAATAATAAAGTTACGCTATTTTTATTTTTATAAATGGACTTTCTTTTATTAACGTTTGCTTAGAAGTGAAAATAATACTGCTAATTTTCTGGATAATTTCAAGGGCAGAGACTACAACTGCAACTTTATATCCCCCACAGTACTAACTAGTGCTGGGCAAACAGTAGATGTCTGATAAGTACCTGTTGATCTCATATGAAAAATACAGTAGAGTACATCGAAAAGGCAACAATTAAGATTATTTTAAAAAGAACAGTATTTAAGCTAAGTATTTAATTTGTGGTAAGGATGAACTTATTCCTCTTGGAGTTTATGATTTCAGTAAGAGTCTTCAATTTTGTATGCTTTAAAAATGAACTGATATTTATGAAGTTTAATATATTTCTAGGATACTGAACTACTCTAAACTGCCAGCTTATATTGTTTACATCATCCATCAATACTGAAGAGCATAATATTATGTGATGTTGTGAATTACAGTACAGTGGATCCCAGGTTAAGTGTTACTTATTTGGTAACAGTATAGGAAAATTATCATCTACTATTACTATTAAACTTGCATACATCAAATCTTAATTCTCTATTTTACATATTTGTATTTGCTTACAACTGGTTAAATGCTATCATTGCTGTCTTCTTAAGCTGTGGTGTCTGTATGATAGTACTGTTTATTAATGGGACTAAAGAAAAGACAAAAGGTTGTCTATCACTGTCAAGCCCAGATACTGGCAGCAGTTTCCTCAAAGTACAGCCACTTCCAGGAGATAAAGGGACCCATCACAGCCAAACTTTACAAAAGGTTTGACTAGGAAAGTTGCTTGATCAGTGGCTGAATTTCCACCAATTCAGAAAAAGACATGTATTCTGTTACAGTGGTTATATTACTGTGCTAGAAGTTTGCTAACTTAATCAGTCAATGGGCTAAAACTGCCAAAATGAATCCATAGTACCGTCACTTAAAAATTCCACATTACTGGCTACTCAAAATTAGTATTTATTAGCCTAAGTACATAGGGTGAATGAATACTGGCCACAATTTTAATTCATAAAAATAAATTGTTTTGTTTTCATTTATATGGCTAAAGGAATAAAGGATAATTAAAAACATTTAGAGTTATGAAAAATGTAAAGAAAAAACCCATCCCACATTATAATGTTACTGGAAAAAGAACTCATATTTCTTAGACCAAAATAAAAACACATGTACTGTAACACCAGAAAAGGGTCTACAGAAAACCAAGACATCACAATAATATACTGTGTGAGAAGGTAGAGCAATCAAACTCAGAATTGTGACATCCTGAGAAAAAATTGCCAATGACTGACTCTACCCATCTCTTCACTAGTTTTTGGCATGGTGTAGACAGAGTTTAATTTAGGCCATTTATAGACACTGAGGATTTCCATAACAATTCTTCCTGGTACTAGATGAGATTCAGACTTTGGTCCACTCTGGACCAAAAAGGCTAATTCATAAGCTACTTCACATTTATCCCATAAAATTTTGGAGTACAGGCAGAATAAGGAATATTTCTCATGGAAAATATACATTTGAATGCAATCATAAAAGATGGTATAGTTTTTTCCCTTTTTTTTTTTTTTTTTTTTTTTTTTTTTTTAAGTAATTCAAGTGATACTTAATACAGGAGAGAAAGTCCTGCTACCTTGCTGAGTAAAAAAAAATTCATAATATGGCCATATTTCTTCTCCATAAAAATAAAATTTATCCTATTTGCCTATATTTTCTCCATAGGAACCTGTAAAATGCTCTATTGTCAAACTTGGGAACATTTCTAGCCCACTCTCAGAAATTACTTATTTTTATGTTATGGGAGAAAAAGAAAAAAACTATTACAAGCAACTGAAAACTGGCATTTAGTAAAAATTGTCCATAAAGGAGATAAATGACTAAAGTTCAACCAGATTCTTAACCTCAGTATGAACTAGTCAAGTTAGAATAGATGGAAGAAACTGCAAAAAGCACCCATTTTACTCCAAATCTGTATCTTAAATAATTTTTAGAAGGTTAAAAAATAAAAAAATGTAAACACACACACGCACACACAGAGGATCTCCAACATGCTTGCTTCTATACAACTTAATATAGTATAATTCTATTATAGTACGGCTTATTATGCAGATTTGAATATCCTAAGTTAAATCATATTTTCCAACAAATTAGGTAGAGAGAATAAAAGCATTGTTAAGATGTAACCTTTGCAGCAGGTGTTGGTCCTATTCACCAACACTGGCTGCTATAGTTACACATGTATTTGGAAAAACTACAAACATGACAATTTAACCAAACTTATAATACTTTTCCCACAAGTAGGAAAAAAAATGTTAAAGCTGTTTTCTTTGGGACCCAGATATGATCAGCAGAAATGAAAATGCAAAAAGCCTATTTTTTATATTTAGAAGAAAATCACAATGTCAAATGAAATGAGAAATGAGGGATCTTTTATGGAGTTCTTACACATTGGTTATAAAAGTGTTTCCCTGCAAAGAGAACAGTCTTGTTGGGTCATCACAAAATAACGGGGAGTGCAGAGGGAAGGTGGGATATAAGGTAATCAACCTGGATAACAGTATGCACCTTGGATGTTAGCAAAAGCGAAGCTAATAGCTTATAAAAAACACATGAAATATATAAAATAAAATGATTTTCATATACATCTTAATTTAAAATAATTAATGCATCAAATCCCTGTTTAAGACTTTAACCTGAATATCAAATTTAAGAGTCCAGACTAATTACTGTTACCGTGGCTCTTCCCCACATATAACACACACACTATCAAAAATAATTTAAAAACCTTCACATTCTTAAATCTAAATTAGTGAGATATTTCTCCAGAAATCTTCCAAATAAATAACTTTAAAAAAGAAAGAATTTATAAGCTGTTAACTTTAAAAAAAATCTGTTAAATAAATTATTGATAATTCTTTATCCTACCACTGAAAATAAATCAAGACACTACCAACCATAAAATGAAATTCAAGCCCTGACAAGAGACCCTTTCCAGTTCCAGGTCTCTTTTTAAGGTTCTACCCTCCTTCTTCCTCTCCCCCACCAGGTCCAAAATGGTTATTGCTGAGTGGGTGTGGCACAGTGAAAATGCAGCATCAGGTTCATTCTGTTCTTCAGGCAGTGTTCTTACTGTACATGCAAACTGCTCCAGGCCGGGGGGCTGTGGAAGCGCCAGGCTCTTGCACCCCCAAGACTGGTCTCCAAAGGGAAAAGTGGCTGCAACAGCAGCTCTGTCACACAAAGAAACGTGCATGGCCATTTCTGTTCAACTTAAGAATCTTCCCAAGACGTTGTTTGGCTGTTGCCATTCCTTTTTTGGGGCGTTTACCTATAAAACACCAACAACAGTGTAAATAATAATGAAAAGCACATTTGGCAGACAGCACCTGGAAGACTTACTAGGAGTTTATGGAAAGTAACCACTGTAAATGTTCTCAATGGACAAAGTCATACTTCTAGACTTCCATCCACCTCCTCACATTAGAAATAAAGGTCAAACTTCTTCACTTGATTACAAGGACCTCCCTCAGTTTGATTTCTGCCTAGCTCTCCAGCCTGAACTCTTACGTATCCTGCCTCAAACCTTGCTTTGGCAACAAAACTGAGTACAATTTCACAAATACCTCCCATCCCACTTCTGCCCTTTCTGCCCTGGCTCAAGTGCTCTCCCCTGCCCTCAGAACTGTCCATCTGTCACTCTCCCTGGCTCAGACTGGCTAACCCCTCAGTATCCTTTTACAGGGTTTGCTTCCTGACCTCAGAGCTGACTTAGGCATCCTTCTTCTTTGTTCCCACTGTAGCGTGTGTATAGTGCATCACTGTGCTGTCTGTAATGCACTAGATGGTGAGCAACTTCACTGCAGGGACTACATCTACACCATCACACACAGAAATATACTTGAGCTACAAATATGTGAAAGTTACCTTTTGTTGCCTGGTTGCTGATAGGTGGTGGATTTGATGCAGGTCTCTTGGTAGGGTGAAGGGGCACTGAAAAAGAAGTTTCACCAACTGGCCTTTCTGGGCTCAGACTGCCATTACTTATCTGGCATGCCCCTGAAATCAAGGTTGAATTTTGTATATACTTTCCACTCTGAAGGCCTGAGCCACTGCTGTCCACATAATTCCGACTTTGTACCTTTTGAATGGTTTCTGATGAACCTTCTTTTTTGATGCATTTCTGGCTTCTACTTAGATCCTGGAAGAAGGAAGAAAATGAGGCTGAATTTTGAGGGGCTTAAGAAAAGCAAGGTATTTAAGTTCTCTATACATTAGCAAAGTCAAGAGAAACAAGAAATAATCTATTGAATTTTGGTTTTCTTAATTTCCATCAGCCAGCAACGACCATGGTCATCTCAGTTCATACACCTAACAGCTCTGAAAGATTTGAGTCTTGCTTTATAACTTAAGTCAAGAAGAAAAAGGAGAGAGAGAAAATAATTTAAACAAGTTGAAATGCCCAGCCTGCCATTACAGTGAGCACGAGCCACGAGGGCCTGAGAGGGGAGATGTAGACTTAGGCTTCTATAGCATGCCACAGCTCCCTTATACCTCTCACAGTATAAAGTACTTGAGTCTCACTATGTTGCTCTTAGTAGAGTGCTATGGCATCACAGCTCACAGCAATCTTAAACCCCTGGGCTCAAGAGATTCTCTCGCCTCAGCCTCCCACGTAGCTTGGACCATAGGCACCTGCCACAACGCCCGGCTATTTTTTGCTTGCAGTTGTCACTGTTGTTTAGCTGGCCCGGGCTGGGTTCAAACCCGCCAGCCTCGGTGCATGTGGCCAGCGCTGTAACCACTGTGCTACGGGTGCCATGCCTAGAACCACCTAACTTCTTTAAGGCAAATCTTTATATCCAAAGCCCCTAGCTTAGTGTTTTCCCTTAACTATATACAACTTCTCTTTCAGTCTCTTAAGACTATTGAGTAAACTTTCAGGAAAAAAAAAAAAAATGTGACTGACTAGTGAGTCTTCAAATCAACAGAGGGTCATGACCAGTATTAAAAAGAGGAAGGAACAGATGATGCGAAAAGAGTACACTGTAATGTGATGCTTCACGAAACCAGTTGTAATTATGCACATGTGTATCAAGAGAGATATAAAATATATCTCTGATGCAGTCATGACCAAGTAAGTTTCAAAATCAGTATTAAAGATAATAGCTTACTTTTAATACTGAATCCTATAATACTAATAAATAATAAACTTTATGGACAGCTACAGTGAGGCATTATAAAATCATATGCTAAAAAAGTGAATTACCGTATATACTCGAGTATAAGCTGAGTTTTTTTCCGGCACAAAATTTGTGCAGAAAAACCCGAACTCGGCACAAATTTTGTGCCGGAAAAACCCGGCTTATACTCGAGTATATACGGTATATCAGTTAAAGGATTGACTTCTGACTCTGGAGTATATCCTTCTATTCAACGAAGAACTTATACTCACAAAGCCTTGCTTTAATAAAAAACTTGAATATTTTACTTCTTGTAAAAGTAATAGCTAAATACGTAGAAAATACAGATAAGCCAAATAAAGGAAATAAAAAACACCCATAATTCCACTACTTAGAGATTAATGATCTTACATACATATATAGGTGGGTGTCTAATTATCTTTTCTGCTTGTATATTATACATCTCCTTCCCCAGGCCAGGACTCTGTAAGATGGCAAAACCTAAAGGCTCTTTTCATTCCTGCTGAGGTTATTCCAGTGCTATGAGAAAGCTTTATTCACGAGAGATTTCCTCACCAGGCACAGTGGCTGATCCTGTAATCTTAGCACTTTGGGAGGCTGAAGCCTCAGGATTACCTGATCTTAGGAGTTAGAGAACCAGCCTGAGCAAGAGTGAGACCCTGTCTCTAAAAATAGCTGGGCATTGTGGTGGGTGCCTGTAGTTCCTGCTATTAGGGAGAATGAGGCAAGAGAATCATTTGAGCCTAAGAGTTTGAGGTTGCTGTGAGCTATGATGCCACAGCACTCTACCAAGGGTGAAAAAGTGAGATTCTGTAATAAAGAGTTTTGACTCTCTTTGGCTGCTATTTTCCAAGGTTTGCAGCAAAAGGTTATAACACTTTCCTTATTTGGTGCTGCTGGTCAAGTTTTGATTTCTATTTTTGGTTCATTTTCTTTGGTGTAAGCATTAATATGCTGGGATCCTAAAACATCTAGTTTCATCTCTTAAAGCAGAGGTTCTGCTGGAGTTAATGGATAGTCTTGAGGCTGGGGTTGGGGTGCTGGTAGCAGCACAAACCATGTAAAAATGTAAATAAAAGTCAGTATTTATGATGAACATTTTCCTCAAAAGAGAATCTGTAACTTTCATCAAATTCTCAAAGAAATTTAGTATCTAGAAATGTTCAAGAAATAATGTCAGACTGTGTGCAGTCTGTAATCTGGATTATACCTGTAATTCCAGCACTTTGGGAAGCTGAGGTAGGAGGTAGGAGGATTGCTTGGTGCCAGGAGTTTGAGACCTGCCAGGACAACACAGCAAGACCCAGCCTCTACAAAACCTTAAAAAAACTAGCTGGGCATTATGATGCATGCCTGTAGTCCCAGCTACTCAGGAAGCTAAATTGGGAGGATCGTTGAGCCCAAGAGTTCAAGACTGTAGTGAGCTATGATCACATTACCACACTCTAGCCTGGAAAAGAGAGTAAGACACCGACTCTTAAAGAAAAAAAAAAAAAAAAAAAGAAAGAAAAAAAGAAAGGAAAGCTTAACATCAGAGTTACAAAAAAGATCTTCATGGTATTCTTCTTTTCCTTTCATGTTTCAGTCTAAGCAGACATACCTACAGGTATTGGAAGTCAGTGATTTTTAAAACTACTGCTTTGAATAAATTATTCTTTTCCAGATCACATTCTATCCACGAGCCTTATCTTAATCATCATGGTAGAATCCCAACATGGACAGTTGTTCAAATGTGACTTTAATCATAATTTTTTTGCTTCCTAGTTCTAGTAGGTAATAACTATACAAAAATTTTAACAGCTTAAATAAGAATTTTAAATGTCCTTTTATGTTTCCAACTTAGAATATACCTGAGGATTAAGTCTGGAAGTATCAAACTGTTTAATCCAGGAAGAAGTCCTCAAATCTCGATCTTCAGTCTTGACATGGTATCCTAAAGAGAAGTTTTAATTAAATTATCTTTGCACAAACTTGATCTGAAAGGACAAAATTAGCCTAATCCTTAAAACTTAAAGCAAATTTATGTTGACATTTTATTTTAAAATAAATATATTAACTCTTTTGATATTTGTTCATATACTTTCCCCTTCACTATTTTCCTTTTCCTTTCAACAAAAAACAATCACTAGCTCACAGCTTATCATGTTAATACTTTCAATTCTCTCAAAGACTTTATTAATTAATTAATTAATTAATTTATTTTTTAAAAGGCTACTCAAGTAAAGCAGTGGGTGCAGAGAAGGAACAATGAAATCTGTAACTGAGAAAAAAAAGAAATCTGTAACTGATTGTGATCAATTAGTTGTAAACCCGCTACATTTGACCAGCCTCAAAGATTTTCTTTGTATGACAGGTTTTGGGCCAAATACTGGAAGATCTAAAATCAAACTTTATGGCCATCCGTTGTAGATATAAAACCAAAAGCAATATCCTTTCTCTAAAAATGTTATTTCCTATGTAGAAGATTTTCCCAAATAGAATAAAGGCAATTGGTTGCAGTGGAAAGATAGACAAATTCAGATTTGAATTTGAGATCTTCCATTACTAATGCAATCGCAGGCAAGTTACTTACCTTCCCCAAACTTCAGTTTGCTCTTATACAATAAGCACAGGCTTTGAGATCAGATGGTCTTGGGTTCAAATTCTAGCTTCATTGAATAATAGCTAAGTAAACTGTGCGCAAATTAATTTCACTAAGTCTTACTTCCTTTAACTATGAAATGGGAGTGATTTTTACCAATGCTGTATGTGTTGTTTCAAGAATTAAGTGACATGAATGCCAAGCTCCCGTCCATAGTTGACAATTATGTAGTCAACACAATTATTACATAGACATTCAATTTTAATGTAGTCCATCTTCTCCCCAAACTTCCTCAGGTTTTTTGTAAATAAAAATTTGCTCTAAAGGTACAGAGCAAAAAAGACAATGGGACATATCTGACACAGTCATTGAGTCTGCCTTCTTTTCCTAATTTTCCACTTCAAATAGAAGGAAGAATAGCCTCAATCAGAAAGAAATAGTTCAAACTCATTTTGGAAAATAGCATTGACTGTTCAAATTTAGCAGACCATTTAAGACACCAAAACATTCCTTTTCACTCTGATAATAATACTGTCTTGCAGTAGCAATGGTAGAATTATGCTACTAAACACAATTCTGAATCCTAGGTAATTTACATTTTGAGTTTTTATGCCTCCATCTTACATGACTTGGCAACATTATATATATTTTCTGTCAACATTCTTTTTTTTTTTTTTTTGTAGTTGCCATTGTTGTTTGGCAGGCCTGGGCTGGGTTCAAACCCTCCAGCCCGGGTGTATATGGCTGGTGCCTTAGCCGCTGAGCTACAGGTGCCAAGCCTCTATCAAAATTCTTAACACCATTTAGAGTTAAAGGTGTGCAATGAATAGTTCTTATTCATAATCTCTAACTTAAACTAGGATTAGTGAACTATGAGGCTGGGCATCATGTTACTTCTTAAAAGACTGATAATTTCTTTTTCTTACCATATTCCACTGGTTTATCATAGCGATACAACCGCCTAACCTCATGGTTATTGCTATGGCAGCTGCTGGGATCCTGATGAGAGTTTCTTTCACCACTGCAGTCTGTGCTTTGTATTTGCCTTTGTAAACACGTGGAATAGTGCAACCCTGCCATAGATAGCATGCCCTGAATAGCTTCTTCCTCTGTGCTCGTCGAGGTAGGACATTCCCTAAAAAGCAGATTATCAGAAAAAAAAAAAAAAAGTGTATTTTTTCTGATAAAATTTTCAGCAAAATTTAAAACTAACAAATGTTTTCATAGCATTTACAGCACAGTGTTTTAAGACTACTACCATCAGCAAACCTACCTTTTAATTGGAGTTTCACTTCTAAATGGCTTCTGGCTCTTTTGAAGGAAGCTCCTCATCACATTAGATTCTTCCTTAAAGTTTGATGTTATTTCTTGTTTCTTTTCATCACCTGAACTTTCAGACTCTTCAGTGGTAAAATTATTTTTCTGAGATAACAAATAATTAAATAGAAACAAAGCTTTATAAGAAATTGACCAAGTCTGTACAAGCTAATCCAAAAGACTTCATGTGTCTGGAGAAATTCAAAATCTTAATTATTATGAAATTATTTCTGATTTCACATGAAAAAGTAAGAATCTCTATTAACTACAGGCACATACTACTTTCATAAAAAATATACAGGCTTTCTTTAAGGTAAAATGAAATAAAACTTCTATGAGAGAGATGAGAAACATAGGAACAGCATAACCAGAAAAGTCCTCTCCCTCCGCTTGTCCAAAATCAGACAAAAGCTATGTGAACAGTCACATGACAGTGGGTACATACAATAACCACTACAGGAAGACCCTACGCTACACAGATCACAGATTAGCTTCAAGGAAAGCTGTTGTTTGCCTTCCTCCCAACTGATGCTACGTGGTGCTCATCTTTCTATCAAATAACATACAAGTCACAGGGTCTCAGGCATACCAGTGCAGTGCACTCAGGTCCAGAGTCTTCTGACTCAGAAATATCAGAATATCCTGATGATCTACTCCTGAGTTCTGATTTCACACGTGTAAAAAATCCTACAAAGGAAGGGAAAAGATGAGGAAAAAAAGACAAAGTCATTAGAATTTGATGAATAAGGCACAGGTTAACGCTAAAGTTCACCCAGCTCTGTGATATTTTCCAATCTTGTCTACGGCCATACCACCCTGAATGCGCCTGATCTCATCTGATATTTCCCAATCTTTCCTCTTCTATCCTCCTTTAGGAAAGACAACTTCCCTAAACCTAAAAAACATTCATGTAGTTAGTGAAGTCAACAACCTTATAAACTGAACTTTCTCTTTTCATGAGGCACCACTATCTAGCACTTCTTGTTTGAGGAATTTCCTGTTGATTAGCACCTTTTTCCTGCCATGTGCACAAAACCAGAGTAACCAACTACAGCAGTGCCGAATTTATCTGAATTAGCAGGAACTAAGATGTTCAGTATGGATAAAATAATGTTACTTATTTGAAACATTTACTTGTCAAGTATAAAAATATTTCAACTACTTTTTAAAGTAGAAGGGTATTTGAAGATCCTAAAAAATGTTGAGAAATTAAGACTTCATTTAAAGAAAGATCTCAAAGAGAAGACAGTGTTGATATGCTATCATACTGAAAAGAACCAAATTAATAACCCAGTAGAGGCTTTTTTGTCAATAGCTAATCAAGTAACACCACAACCTAACAGCTTCAGATCAGCCAATCTGAAAATTATATACTTGTTAGCTAAAATTATTATACATATAAAATTTCATTAAACTTGGAATTTTTATTTTAGGGATTAGAGACCCATAAAATGTATGAGCTTTCACATGACTCTAAAAACTGACTAGACGAAAGTATGTGACCTCCATACCCTCCTGTCTCTGATACCACTTCCAGTTCACATTCAGCACCTCCCCCATGGGTGACCTCTTCAGACATACTTCTGATTTTTCATAACAGTATAAGGGACACAAAAATTCTCTATTCTACTATAAACTTACGAACTTTAAAATTAGCAAGTTACTTAGCATGTTATCTCAGTGGTAATGAACAGATCTTTAAAATAACCATTAAAACAAACATACTGTTAAGTGGCTTTTGAGATGCTTCATTTTCCATCCCCTCTATTCCTGAACTCTCTTCTATCTTCATTTTTGTCTTTTTTGTCCTTCTTTTATCATCTTCATTTTCACTATCTGCTGTATAAAGACTCTGATCTGCGAAGGGCTGTCTCTCATCTCTGTGTCATGAAAAAAAAGTACTTAAGTCAGAAAATACGACAATGGAAGACTATGTAGCCAAATGGTATTCCCCTCCCCATTAATTTACAGACATTGAGGATAAAGAATTGAGACCCTGTCCCCATATTTCAGTCAGCTATGCCACAGTATAGACTAGTGATAGAAGGAACAAAGGGAATCCTCTGAAAATTAATCTGCTTGATAATCTGATCTACTTTACGTACTTAATTATTCTTCCATTTGTCAGCAGTAATCGTAGATCATTATCTTTTGCTCTCCATTCAGGTACTGTGGAAGATGGCTGGAGATGTTTGTTGAATTTTCCATTCAATTTAGAGCTCAAGATGTCCTTAAAGTACAAAAGCAAAAGTTACTTAACCTCTACCCTCAGACGTCCCTGCTTGACTGAGGAATACAGTACACCACCAGCTCCCCTATGGTGCTGCATCTCACAGTGACAGGCAGCCTCCAGAGCATGGGGACATGTGGCACTATGGCACTCCAGAGTTCCTAAAGCCAAAGCAAGAGTAGGGCTCTTCTTTCTGGAGGACCATTAACAATAAAATACATTCTATAAAGTAGAATGTCAAATGTGCATAAAGTGAATTAAAAAAAAATTCACTCTTGCAGAAAGCTGAAAAGCTGCAACAGCCCCATATAAAGTATTTTAACTCTCCCTCCACCCCTGCTTCTTCCTGCTGCAGTGCTAACTGTTGGGCCTTTCTGTTCACCCCATCCTTCACTTAATGCCTCCCCAGCAACTAATAGGAACACTAGGAACAAAGACCACTAAGTGACATAACAGTATAATAGTAGCTGGGCTTTAATGCATAAAAAAGATTTCCTTTTTCCTTAATAACAAATAGAACCTTTCATAATAAGCTAATCTTCCCTGATGACTATAGGTAAGTAGATGTAGAAAATATGTTGAAACAATTATATAAAACTTAAAATATTTAAGAAAGTTGACGTTTCCTTCTTTCTTTTTTGTTTTTTTTGAGACAGTCTCTGTCATATTAGGTAGAGTACCATGGTGCCATAGCTCACAGCAACCTCAAACTCCTAGGCTCAAGCAATCCTCTTGCCTCAACCTCCCGAGAAGCTGGGATTACAGGTGTGCACCACAATGCCTGGGTAATTTCTCTATTACTTTTTTTAGTAGAGACAGGGTCTTGCTTTTACTCAGGCTGGTCTTCAACTCCTGAGCTCAAGCAATCCAGCCTCCCAGAATGCTAGAATTATAGGTGTGAGCTACCGTACCCAGCCAGAAAGTTAAAGTTTCTGTAAAACTTTTTAAAATATTTAGTTCAGAGATACCCCTATTTTATTCATTTTATGTACTTATTTATTTTTATGTTTTTAGGTCTGTGGTCTATGTTGCCCAGGCTAATCTCAAACTGCTGGGCTTAAGCAATCCTCTTGCTGCAACCAACCTCTTAGCCAGCCAGGACTACAGGCACATGCACCACACACACTTCTTCTATCTCTTTCATTTTAAATTACTGCCTATCCTTTACTTAAGATACAAAATATGAATGATACAGCTCTCATCATAAACTTGTTACCATGTTTTACAAAAGTGCTTCATCAATCTCATTACTGCCTCCTATTTTCCCTTTTGTCCAGTAGGCCAGCACTTTACAAATTTTAATGAGTCGATTCTAGTACTCTCCCAGTCTTACAGTCTTCTAGGCTGGTGGTGGTGGCTCAAGTACAGACATTCTGCATTTGCTCTTCTCTCTGCCTCTAACATTATTCCTCAGATCTCTGAGCATTCACTGAGTTGGTGTGATGCATCAGTTCAAACCTGACAGGCTCTCTGACCACCTCAGCTAAAAACACCAGCCACAGCCCACCCATTTACTCCTACTGCTGCTCTGTTGTTTTAGGTTCTTTCACCATTTATAATCTGAAATTATATTATTTTGGTGTCTCTGCCTCCCCATCCTTCCAACTTGAACTAGGATGGAAGCTTCATGAGGGCAAGAACTTAAGTTTTGCTCACTCTGGCATCTTCTCCAGAGCCTAGAAGAGCATATGGTACTTGGTAACATCCACTGAACAGGTCAGGAAATGAAGGAGGTCTATTCATCCTAATTCTACAGGACAATCAGGAAGATTAAGCACCACTCCTCAAAGCGGGATGGTACCTACAATTCTACAGCAAAAATTAGAGAACAAGAATAGTCAGACTGTTCTTTCTTTCCTTTTTTTTTTTGAGACAGAGTCTCACTGTGTTGCTCTGGGTAGAGTGCAGTGACATCATAGCTCACAGCATCCTCAAACTCTTGGGGTTTGAGCAAATCTCTTGCCACAAACTCCCAAGTAGTTGGGATTTCAGATGCCCACCACAATGACTGCTAGTTTTGTTTTGTTTTTTTTCTACAGGAATATAGGTGAGCCACCACCCTGGGCCCAGACTATTTACTTTTTATTACCCTTTTAAAGAACTTCAAAGAAACAATCATATCTCTTTTTGTTATTATGAAACATAATACTTGCCTCTTCCCATGGACACATCTCTAATCTTTTGAGGACCTCCCTAGTGTGGAGCTCTAGGATGTCTAGGTTAGAAGGAGTTCGGACATTATCTCGAAGTTTCCTCATCTTTCGCCGAGAATGGTATGGGGAAGTTGCTTCATTTGAGGATCGTGAAACTGGACACACAGTAGGAATTCCCTGAGATTTAACTGGTTTGCCATTTTCTTCCTTTAAGAATTAAAATCAAAATATTTTTATGACATAGCTACTATATTCACATCTGCCTAAATAATTACCCATAAATACATTTTAGAAAATTAAACCATTCAGTTTCATCATATATACAAAAAAGGTTAAATCATAAGCCTTAAAGAGCTTTGCTGGGACCTTTATTCTCTCTCTCTCTCTCTTTTTTTTTTTTTTGCAGTTTTTGGCTGGAGCTGGGTTTGAACCCACCACCTCTGGCCGGCACCCTACTCCGTTGAGCCACAGACGCTGCCCAAGGAACCTTTATTCTCTTCTCTCCCCAACATAAGACATCACTGTGAACACATTTCCTTGATTTTCATTATCATATTAAAGGCTATGTTGTACACATATGCCCATGTACGGATATAGTATAATTTATTTATTTAATGCTTACCGGTAGCCATTTAGTCTGCTTACAATTCTTTTTCACAATAAATTCTTTTCACATAAATACTTGCATAAATCAACATTTACTTTTAAATATTTTTTACTTTTAAAGACAGGGTCTCACTCTGTTGTCCAGGCTGAAGTGCAGTGGCATGAGCATAGCTCACTGCAGCCTTGAGCTTCTGGGCGCAAGTGATCCTCCCAACTTAGCCTCCCCAGTAGCTGGGATTATGTGACGACTAGCTAATTTTAAAATGTTTTTGTAAAAATGGGTTCTCACTGTGTTGCCCTGGCTGGTCTTGAACTCTGGCCTCAAGCAATCCTTTTGCCTCAGCTTCCCAAAGTGTTGGGATTATAGACATTAGCCATCTATAACCATATCATGAAAAGTAGCAGTCTACTCTTCCCCAACCTGATTCCTGTTCTTTAGAAGCTACTATTTGCAACTTTTTTTTTTACTATGGTAATATATATGTAACATAAAATTTTCTATTTTAACCATTTTTTTTTTAAATTTCAAGTTAGTGTGAGGGTACAAACAATCAGGTCAAAATATTTCAATTTGTTAGGTAGAGTCCCTCTTGTGGTTATGTCCTGCATTTAAAAGGTATGCCAAATACACCCACACTGTGTCCATTCAGTGGGAGCATTCCACCCTTCTTCTCCTCCCTTGTCACCCCTCCCCCAACTTAAATTGAAATGAGTTTTTCTCCTATGTGGGCATGCATTAGATCAGTGGTTCTCAAGCTTCCTAATGCCATGACACTTTAATACAGTTCCTCATGTTGTGGTGACCCCCAACCATAAAATTATTTTCGTTGATACTTCATAACTGTAATTTTGCTACTGTTATGAATCGTAATGTAAATATCTGATATTAGGCAACCCCTAAAGCAAGTTGAGAACCGCTGCAATTAGATAATCTACTGGCTTCATATTAGTATTGAATACATTGGATAATTGCTTTTCCACTCTTGCGATACTTTACTAAGAAGAATGTGTTTCAGCTCCATCCAGGATAATACAAAAGATGTGGCATCACCATCTTTGTTATGGCTGAATAGTATTCGATGGTATGCATACACCATAATTTGTTAATCCATTCCTGAGTGATGGGGATCTTTAAGTATATAGTTCAGTTAAGTATATTCATACTGTTGTACAACCATCACCACCATCCATCTCCAGAACTTTCTCATCTGTACGAACTAAAACTATACCCACTGAACAGTAAGTAACTTCCCATTCTCCCCTGCCCCCAGCCCCTAGCAGCTACAATTTTTCTCTGCACTCCTCTATGAATTTGACAACACTAGGAACTTCATATAAGTGGAAGAATATATTTGTCCTTTGGTAACTGACTTATTTCACAATATTATAGAGAAATATTTCAAGATATTTCTTGAAATATCAATATAGAGAATAATTTCAAGATATTATAGAGAAATATCTTCAAGGTTCATCTATTTTGTAGCATGCGTCAAAATTTCCTTCTTCTAAAAGGCTGAATAATATTCCATTGTATGTATGTACCACAATTTGTTTATCTTGGCCCAACTTTGGCTATTGTACATAATGCTGCCATACATGAGTTACATACATCTGAGTCTCTGGCTGCAATTCTTTTAACTATTGGGTAGCTAGGATTCACAACCCTAATTGTGGGGTTTTCCCCCAGTTTTTTGCCTTCAAATTTCTAAATAACATGTTTAAACTGTTTTCAGCTTCAGTCATTACTGAATTCCTACTATTCAAGATGAAGTCTTAATTCTCACATACCTCTCCGAAACATACACATACTCGCCTTTCCTTCAATATTCAGTATTTAAATTACCGCATATACTCGAGTATAAGCTGACCCCCCTTAATTTTACCCTAAAAACTGGGAAAACTTAGTGACTCGAGTATAAGCCGAGGTGGAAAATGCAGTAGCCACTGGTAAATTTCAAAAATAAAAATATATACCCAAAACAATTACAATAATTGAGGAATCAGTAGGTTAAATGCTTTTCAATATTTATTGCTAA
>CAUYPK010062887.1:0-41147 GCA_963574355.1 Loris lydekkerianus
AACTTAGTAAATGTGGAATGTAAATGTCTTAGCACAATAACGAAGAAAATGCCAGGAAGGCTATGTTAACCAGTGTGATGAAAATGTGTCAAACGGTCTATGAAACTAGTGTATGGTGCCCCATGATCACATTAATGTACAGAGCTATGATTTAATAAAAAAAAAAAAAAACTGGTATTTGTGGCCAGTGCCTGTAGTCCCAGCTACTTGGGAGGCTGAGGCAAGAGAATCACTGAAGCCCAAAGAGTTTGAGGTTGCTGTGAGCTGTAACACCATGGCACTCTACAGAGGGCAAGAAAGTGAGACTCTGTCTCAAAAAAAAAAAAAATACATTCTTTCTTCAAACCATCTTAGAGGCTTAGATCTACTCATGGCAGGGGAAGGAGATTTTACACGTTTTACAAGACACCTGCTGTTTGTACATCAACAAGTCTGGTCTGGTCTGAGAGGACATCACCCAGCTCTGGGAACAAGCTACCCACGTACAATCTCAAAATGAGGGATCCTAGTTCAACAGCCCATGGAGGCCCTGGAACTTACCCCTTTTGGACCCCTCACTGCAATCCTCCTATTATTAACAATGGCCCTTTGTGTCATCCAATTCCTGTCCTCATTTATTCAAGACAGGGTTGAAAAGATGTCAGCTGCAGTTGCCACTCAATTTCTACCACTCCCAAACCCTCTCCCAACGTACCCCAAACCCACATAGCCTTACCAACACCTGACTCATCTCACTGAAGACAACTACAACCCCATCCAGCCAGAAGCAATTTTGGAAGACAGAATGTCATCCCTGGTACCCCTTTTAACAAGAGTCAGGAATGTTGGGGAGCCTAATGCAGCCTACAGTCTGGGTAATAATGTTTCTAAATGAATACAGTGAAAGATCCAAGATGACAAAGGAAACAAATTACATTGAAACACAGTCATCAAAGTGTTAAAACTTTATCGTACAATAATATGTGTGATTCTTATTAGTGCATTTAATTGTGAGGACTACTAGTAGTGGGGCTTATGAGAACTTTTGAAGTACAAATTGTGCATCCCCAATCTGAAAACCCCAAATTTGAAAAGCTCCAAACTCTGAAACTTTCTGAGCACCAACATGACATTCAAAGGTCATCCTCAAAGGAAATGGTCATTGGAGCATTTCAGATTTCAGATTTTTAGGTTAGGGATATTCAACTGGTAAGTAAAATGCAAATATTCAAACATTTAGAAAAAAATCCAAATTTTGAAACACTTCTGGTTCTAAGCATTTTGGATAAGGATATTTAACCCATATTGTGATTAGCATAAAGGATTTTCAACATATCTGCAAGAACTGCTATATGATATGACAATGTCTGTGATTTTTGTTGGTGACAAAGTCACAGGTACTGGTAACACTAAAATTTTACTTGCATTAATAATAAAAATAGTTCATTTTAGTTAGAAGTTAGTGAAAATGAAGATGTAACTTTTTTCCCATTTTCAAAATCACAAATCTCCCTGAATTCTGTTACCGTATATACTCGAGTATAAGCCAAGTTTTTTCGGCACAAAATTTGTGCCGAAAAACCCAAACTCGGCTTATACTCAGGTCATACAGGTTATTTGATTCGGTGCATGCGCACCTTATCAAATGCACATAGTCTCCAGTCGTCTTCTGCCATCTGCTTGAAGGGGCGGTGCTTCAGCTCAGTCCACAAGTCGCGGCTGAGCTGAAGAGGTAGGCGGCTGAACTGAACTGTATTCCACTGAACTATTTAACCCACAACTATATACCCCACAGCTTGATCACCTGTTAACCTATGGTTTTCTGCACTTTATTTAAAGTTTTAAAGTTGTTGTTACTAGTTTACAGTTTTTCTTTAGCAATAAATATTGAAAAGCATTTAACCTACTGATTCCTCAATTATTGTAATTGTTTTGGGTATATATTTTTATTTTTGAAATTTACCATTGGCTGCTGCATTTTCCACCTTGGCTTATACTCGAGTCACTAAGTTTTCCCCGTTTTAGGGTAAAATTAAGGGGGTTGGCTTATACTCGGTTCGGCTTATACTCGAGTATGTGCGGTACCTTTGCAATGTTTTCAGATGCTGATTCTCCTTCTTTTGAAGAGTAAGAGTTCAAGGTGATTTTTGTTTATACATTTTGTTGCACGTTTAACTAGAGCTTTATGACTTGTGAGAATATTGCTTTCTTCTACCATGATGTTTTTTTCTCTTGTTATCTTGCCATTCAGAGTGTGAGAAAAATTGTAAACTTAAACATCAGAAAAAGAAGCCAAATGCATCAGTGTTGGAAAGAGAGAGGTGGATGGGATGATGGTGTTGACCATGTGACAAAGTGGACAGGTGTGAGGCATTAGTGAGGCCGAAGATAGGGAACTAAAGGGCTAGTCACACACATGCACCCAGCACACCAAGGGGAAACTCAAGGCGTTCTGAGTGTGAGTCATCAGGAAAATGGTGCAAGACTCAGCTGGTTTAAAGAGAACGATTCAGGGCTGACTGCTGCATTTTAGAGAGTCTAACTCTCAAGGCGCATCAGGGTGTGCTGGAGAGGTTTTAAGAGATACCAGTGCCCCACCTATAGTCCCAGAGATCAGGATTCCCTTGGTCTGGAGGGGATTCTGTGTGTTTGTGTTTTGTCAAAGCCACCCTTCTCCCCCGTGATTTTGGTGTGTTGATGGGGTTGAAAACAAACTTCCTTTGAAGAGCCTGGACCTTCCATGAAAGTGCTTGTTTAGTTTTGAAAAGATGTTTCTATTTAAAATAATAAAAACCGTACAGAAAACTTGAAATGATGACATTTAGGAATATGGAGTTACAAATTAAGGAGGAGGCTGGGGGTGGTGGCTCCTGTCTGTAATCCTATCACTCTTGGAGGCCGAGACAAGAGGATCCCTTGCACTCAGGAGTTCAAGACCAGCATGAGCAAGAATGAGACCCTGTCTCATTGTGCTAGAAGGAGAAAAACTAGCCAAGCATAGTAGTGGGCACGCAGTCCCAGGTACTCGAGAGGCTGAGGCAGGAGGATCACTTGAATCCAAGAGTTTGAGATGATGTGAGCTATGACAGCATGGCACTCTATTCAGGGCCACAAAGTAAGACTCTGTCTCAAAAGAACAAATAAATAAAGCTTAAAATAAGACGGAGCATAGGGGAGGAATGAAAGAATGAAAAATAAATGAAGGAAAATATCTACTGATTGAAACACAGGATTGAAAGACGAAAGTATATTCTGGAAGCCCTGTTCTTGCAGCTTCTTTTCTTCCCCTCAGACACTGGAGTCAAGGCCTGCTCTCTGACGTCATGTCTGTGCCTCAGGCCACGTTCCTTCGCTCCTGCAGTTAGCTGATGCTCAGGACTCTGACTTTGGTTTTATTCTCTTCAATGTTTTCTGGGATGGTATCCCCTTACCTAGGTGATTAGCCAAAACATCATTGATAATTACTTATTAAATAATTACCTCCTATAGATAATGAATGAATGAGTTACTACTTAAGAATCAACTGTAATTTTGTTCCATTCCTTCTTTTCAAAAAGCAAAAAAAAAAGTAGAAACTTTATGCACCTTTTATTCAACTTAACATAAACAAGACCTGAAACCTGATTCATTTCCCCTCCCACACAGCTATAGACAAAACAGGTATCTATCCCGGAGGCAGAAGCCACGCGATAGACAAAGTGGGAAGTGATGGACTTGGCTCCCGTGGTGTTTGGTGAACAGATACCCTACACGGTGAAAATGACAGAAGTCCACAAAGACTGGGAGAAAGGGGTGTGTGTGTCTGGGTGCATGTGCCTGTGTGCATGCATGTACACGTGTCTGTGTGTGCATGTGTGTTTTTGAATGTGTGCCTGTTTGTGTCTGTATGCGCGAATATTTGTGTGGGTGCGTGTGAATGTGTGTTTGTGTGTATGCATATGTTCTATGTGTGTGCGTGTATGTGCACATGTGTGTTTGTGTGTGTGTGCACACACACAGATTGTGTAGGAGAGGAATAGATTCCTTTCCTAAGAACATGTCCAGAGGGGAAAAACCATATCTGCCACCTAGTGGTAGAAATTAAACTGATGCCTTTCAACCAAGCAAAGCAACTTCACCTTTGGTCAGAAAATCAGATAAATGCATTAACATAGTGTAATTTTCACTTGGAAAATTACACAGTAGTTAAAATTGAAATGTCGTCATTATGTTATAATGTTTCACCCACCAATGGCGTCTGGAAATATGAAGTTTAAAGACCCCTGGGGTCAGGGTTAGAACAACTCCCATTTCTCTTTCTACCACGCCACCAAACCACCTTGGAGCTCATAAAGGTCCACAGAAGATCAGGATAGATGGGCTCCTAGCTGCTATCATGCTCGTAAAGTCCCATGTGTTGGAATATGCAGCAAACCATATAATAAGGGTGTTCTTGTCTAATGACAAAGTCAAGCTACTATCTTTATTAACCAAAGACTCAATTACATGACATGCTTTCCACACCATTAGCCTCATTCCAGTCGTGTTTCAGAGACTCCACTCCTCACTGCAAGTCCTTCGTTAGCGTTGCTGCTTAGCGTCCCTGGATGCCCTTAAGAGCCCCTAGATGACAGCTCTTAACTTCTGTGAACCTCAGTGGTGCATATTTGTAATATGTTTTTCTAACTTATGAATGCCCACATATTCAATTATCCCTTGAAATAAAGTCAATTATTCCTCAAAGGAGAAAAGTAGTAGAGTTTTGAATTATGTAGCCATTATTTCTCAGACATGGTGAAGTATAATCTTTCCTTTCTCCCACCCTCACTAATAATATACATCCAAGGGTGGCCCTGCTAATCATTTTTAGAAAGGACATTCAAACCCTTTAGTAATCGGAGCTGTTGGGAATATCTAACCTACTAATGAGTACTCAATCCTCATAATCAAGAGACAAAACATTAAGATTCTTTTTGAATTCCAAAAGAAAGAACATTTTCTTAAAATGTAATTATTCATTACTCCTAATATGATGGAAAACCCACAACATTTTTCTGAAGTAGAAAAGTGTCAGAGTCAACAGCAAAAAGCCCCTTCAGTTAAATGTCTGACCTTCTCTATACCAAAGTCCTGCTCCTCACCCCGGGCCACCCAGTGGCAGGAACAGTAATTAGCTCTGCAGGGAGCAGGAGTGGAAGAGCTGTCGATGTGTTCCCAGAAGTCAGTGTCTAGTCTTATTTACAGTGTCACTATTGACAACCCAGTGTGCCCCAGATGACATTTTCCCTAGGGTCCAAGGACCAGTTTCTTTTCTAAACTACAGAATAGAAAATAAATAGGACAGGCATTGGAATGGGCTGGTGCGAGTGCTGGCACTCTGTAAACACAGTGAGCACACACAGTGACTGGCAGCTGCCTCATGCAAACTCACAAGTATAAGTCAGGAAGAACTTTCCAGAGCATACTTATTGCTGGATTTATTTCTTTGCTCAACTCCCTTCTTTCTTTACGTTTCTCAGGCATCCTTCGAGTCTCCAATCTCCCCCACAGATGTACACACAAATATATCCAAACACTTCATTTTTTGCCCTATCACCTTGTAATACCTCTCTTAAAGCCTTTTCTCTCCTTTGATTGTGTTTACTTGTATATCTCACTAGCCTGTTAATTACAGAAGGCAGAAACCTTATCTTTATTAATCCCAGGACTTGCTACTATGACTAGAACCTGTATTGAATTGAATGGAGTGTGTTATTAATACTGGAGCAGGTGGTTCTATCTTATCCTCTTCTCATTGCTAAGGAGCTGTATATTTTCACTAGTAGAGTTTTATAAATGGAGCAGCCTCTACCCCTTAGGAATTTCTATAAAACACTGCCTTCCTCAAAACAATTCTCAGAGTATACACAGTACGCAGCTAAGTTCAGTGCTGATGGTTCTTAAACTCTTCCCGTACAGGGGCAGCAGGTAGGAAGTCTTCTTCAGTGAGGTCAGAGGCAAGAATCAGAGGAATTTCTTCCCTTCATTTCCAGAGTATTATGTGGCAGGATAAAATTTTAAGTTTCCTTAAAACACTTCATTCCTTCCTCTCTTCACCCACCATAAAGAGAAGAGCTCTTAGCATAATACATGTTGAAGTTAAACAATTAGACCCGGGAAAATATAGGCTGAGAAAGATGTTTTGTTGTTGACATCTTTTGCTTTGCAAATAGTTTACTCTGGAGAATTCTCAAAGAGCAACCCAAGTGTGTTCGTAGACAGGATTTATCTATTCCTATAAATGGAGCCAAGAATGAAAGTCTCAGCGGCTTTGACACTGACCTGCTACTAAATGGAAGTCAGGCCCCTGGGGTGAGGGCAGATGGGTAGAGTGAGATGGGGAATTTACCCCTTATCCCTAAATTTCTATGTGCAGCTAACTCTGTCTGAACTATATGGTGCTATGATAGTGAAGCACTTGGTGGCATCCTCCAGATTTCATGTGTTTTGATAATAAGCTAACATTAAAATTGTTTTCCAGTAAAATCATCTTTCTAATAATGATCTATACCAACACAGTCTTCCAGATGGTGGAAGAAACAATGGAGTGACTGCCATCATGACGTCATTAAGTTTCTAGACACCAACGAAGAAACTGTCATCTGGTGGGTGCTCAGGAAGGCGCAGCCAGGTTTAAAGTCGGAGGAGGCGGGGCCACCTGCTCTTTTGTATCCAACCAGCTCGTCTGATGCTCATTTTCTTTTGGAGCATTTCTTTGTGAGATCTTTCTGGTAGTGCAGCAATGAAAGTGCTTTTTGACTCCTGAACTGAATTGTGCACAATTTGAAGACAAGCTGAAGAAGCGGTGCTATTGGCTGTTTACTCCTGTCTCATCCTCCGTCTTAACCTGCCACTGTCAGCCTCAAATAATGTTTCTCAAAAAAACAAATTCTGCAGGTGAAAAAATCTGGAGTTTGCTGTGCAAATTCCAGAAGGAACTGAAAGAGTGCGTCCAGGTCGGAGGAAACGTAGCCATCACAATGAACTGTTGGGTAGTCAAGGAGTCAAGGGTAGTCATGAAGAATTAAGGTTGTTTTTTTGTTTGTTTGTTTTGTTTTGGGTTTTTTTGCAGTTTTTGGCTGGGGTTGGGTTTGAACCCACCACCTCCAGCATATGGGGCTGGTGCCCTACCCCTTTGAGCCACAGGTGCCGCCCAAGAATTAAGTTTTTTTATGGTTGATGATTTTAAATGGTCAATATTTACTGAGCTTCAATTAGGGTGCAAATTGCCATACTAGATTATTTTCATGTATCAGCTGATTTCATTCTCACAAATGCCCTACTCTATTGGATATTAGCAGCCCAAATTCAAGGGGACTGACTTGCCCAAAGTCACTCTGCACGTAATTGGTAGAAATAACTCACACTTGGCTTGGTGCCTATAGCTCAGTGGCCAGGGCGCCAGCCACATACAACTGAGCTGCTGGGTTCAAATCCAGCCCAGGCCTGCCAAACAACAATGACAACTACAACCAGAAATAGCTGGGTGTTGTGGCAGGCGCCTGTAGTCCCAGCTACTTGGGAGGCTGAGGAAAGAGAATCTCTTAAGCCCAAGAGTTCGAGGCTGCTGAGAGCTACGATGCCACGGCACTCTACAATACAATAGTTATTCCTGATAATGTCAAGAATGTCATAGTAAGGTTTCAAAACACTTTTTAAAAGAAGAATATATTTTGTCCTATTTTTCATTCTTAAGGACCAGGATGGTCAATTGCAACAGCAAGTGAATGAGTCAAATATCATAGCTGATATATATGAGGTAAATGTTTCTTTCATTTTTGTATGTCATCCTTTAGCAAAACATTTTATTTTACATTTTCATCCAATGAAATACTAATACATTCAAGTACTCTTTATTAAGAAAAATAACTCATCAAGCCACGCATAAATAACTGTTAGCCTAGTAATAAATTCGGTGACTACATGTGGGTCGGAATATATGAATTTGCCACAACTCAGCCATTTTTATTTTACAAAAACAGCAATTTCATTTGGCTCAACTACCTGATTTAGGATAAAAACTATCTTTATCTTAGACTAAATAAGATGGAGTGTGTCTGTGTGTGTTGGACATGGAGAATTAAAATCATTTTGCTACACTGTTTTAAATGGAAAAGAACTTTTAAAGTTCTTCTAATGTTTAGATTTTATGATTCTCTGAAATCATATTAAAGATTACTACAAAGAAAATAATATCTACCCTCCAAATACACTATTGCTTCTCAAATTTCAGTTCATCAGTGAAATGCATTTATTATGGCTATAATATGTTGCCTTGAAGTTGAATTATCATGGTCCCACCCCCCCAATTTGGAATGGTGAAGGATTGCTTTTCAGAGAAGAATATCAGGCAAGTAGTCTCAAGAAGTGTGTAACAAGATACTTTGTATTATCCAAATCTAAGCTAAAAGTTTCCCTACCGCTTTTTAAGTTAATCAGCAAGGAGACTGCAGGGATGTCAGCTTTGCGTCTAGGGGACTGACACCCACTGGCCTACAGATTCAGGGTGCTCTTGAGGTCAGTGTGACCCAAAATATGACTGAGAATGTAAACTGATCACCAAGAGTAGCACTTTGGATTCATGCCTTATAGAAAGTGGGGACCCCTCACTGGAATTCACGGCTAAGGAAATAACCTTATGGCCAGAACCACTGCAGCAAGGCTGTTTTTGTTTCAATAAGAGCAGAGAACTCAGAGGAGCAGCACAGCCAATGCCCTTCATCTGGGAGGATCCCCCCCTCCCCCCATATGGTGGTGATCCTGGACTGCTTTGTACCAAGATGTGCATTTTAGCACCCAGGGCCCCCCAGCCTGGCCTGCCACATCTCAGTCACTGCCTGGGGGCAAGAGGGAATTGAGAAATCTTCACACTGAAGGGCCCTAGCCTCACACATAGCTTGGGGTGCCCTTCCTGGACCGTAAGAAAAGAGCCTCCTACTTCCTGAGGATCTGGGGAAGGGCACACTCTCGCAAGGTCTGGAGTTGGGGGCCATGCCCGCCCTGGTAGTTAGGCACACCACCGCTAAGGATTAATTTCACTCGGAATGCATCTGCAAGTGGTGTCACAGTCATTAGAAATTCCTTTTCTCAAATCGCAAAGACCGCTGCTTCAGGCTGCTTGGCCGGAACAGACAGATGGAAGGGGTGTTATAGCAAATGTGAACAGCAGCTATTAAATGTTTATATACAAAAAGGTTGAGGAGTAGTAAAATTAATTCTTGCAGGTTGGCGCCAAAAAATAAAAGCTCACACAAATCTGCTTGATCTTAATGTCATTAAATTCAGACTATGTTTCCTTTAAATGAATGTAGGACACTCATGTCTTTAAATCGCAAAAGGGAAATGTTTAGATGGGCTATTAGCAAATGTGCTGTTAAAATAAAACTCTAGATAAATGATGGGCGGAAACTGATTTCTTAGTGGAAAAGCAGAAGGTCCCTTTGGCCCCTGGCACTGGAATGTTGCTTTGGATCAATCCTGCACAAAAATCAGAGGAATATTTCAAAAAAAGGTTCTAAAATGCTTCCAAGAATACACAGAATGTGTGGGCCATCCTTGCTTCTTAGACTTCTACATCAAAAGCTTTTTAATTCAATCTATTGGAAGTTATTTTTTCTAATGGAAATAATCTTTAATGGAAACCAAATGGAAAATGAATTCACATTTCCAACACTTGCTTTACAGTCATTAACACTTACATTGTTTAAAGCAAGGACTATTCTCCTTACAATGGTGATTGTTTTAATCAAGTATTTTCAAGATAACCTTAAAACAATTAAATTATTTATTAGAAGTCCAAAGGAAGTAACACAGGCCCTCCAATTATATGACTCACTGTTGCCGGAATGTCTCTTTTTAAAATTAAGAATTACAGTGCCATATTTATTTAGTGGATGCAATGGAGCCACAATACTTAAAGCCTATTCTTTAGGTATCATTTTACTAGCTAAATGTTACCTTGAGGAACAACTACTTACAATAACTACAAAAACTTTCTCACTATTAAGTTGATGTCATGGGGCATAAAATAATTGATCAATTTAGTTTTAAAAGTCAAGCCATTTAAAGAAGATAATTCAAACCAATTATTTTATAGCAGGAAAGTGTGTTGACTGTCTACGTGGCTCCCTTTCAATGAGAACAGAAAAAACTTAACAGAAACCTAAACATATATGCAATTTATACCAATTATTTGTTATTTTCCTCTTTTGGAAAAAATTCTTGCATGAATGCATAACATAAAACATTATTTATTTATAGAATTTCCCTACTAGTGACTAAACAAAGAATAAAATATAAAATAATTAAGGAGCTTTGAGAAGGTTATATTTCAGCATTCTAAATAATGGAAATAACCAAAAAAGTCCAAGTTATCTCAGTTACTGAAGCAACATGACAAACTTGTATTTGGTTAAACAAATACAAATATAATATATCTTAATATATTAAGATGTATTATAATAACCAGTTTAAATCTAAAAATCAGCAACACAGAGACACTCTTTTTGGGCATCTACTAATGCCAATTTTAAAAGAATGTATAATGTAATTTGCATGGAATTCCATGAACCTTTAATGTTTGGTAATGAATGTCTCTTTGTTACTTCAATTAATAACTCTCAAAGATTGCAAATGGTCCAAACATTTATTTTTAAAACACATTTTCAAGGAGATTTTCCCCAAATGTTTCATCCATGAAGAAGAAAAAATACATATCTAATAAGGGAGGAGCATTGTATAAACAATAAAAGGTAAATATATTCTGCATCGGTGTTGATTAAAATCAAATATCACAAAAGAAAATCTTAAAAATGTATTTGTGTGCAAATCTTTTTTTTTTTTTTTAACATTCAAGGATTCCACTTTGACTTTGATTCTAGTATTATACTTTTGGATTTTTTTGTTATTTATTTTAAGAAACAGCTTGTATCTTTAAAGCTCTGGAATAGTGTAAATCATTACAGTGGTTTCACATTTTCATGGGATCAAGGAAACAACAGTAAGCTCATAAAACAGATACCACTAATTATGCAGAAGAGAAGTCATAAAATCACTGGGAGAAGCATGTTTTATATTCATGAACACATCATTAAAAGTTTAAGACATGCTATCAAATTCTACATTTTAATACTATACCCAACAGCATTAAACCCTCCCAACAAGAAAATCAGATTGTTTAATGATCCCTTTTTGTCACACCAGTTTTATATGTCTGCAGTTGAAGCAGATGTGGAATTCCTATTGCTGATTTTTGTTCTTTAAATCACTGGATAATCAGAAAATCATTTATCCTTTATAACTAGTTTTAAAAAGAAGGCCTGAATTATCTTCCAACCACAAATCTCTTAAAGTGTATTTATTGAAGCTATGAGCCTTGATTCCATATTGTATGTATGGATATTTCAAATAATGATTTGGACTTTCTTTGAAGCAAGAAAGTGGAAGGGGGTTCAGTAATGATAAGTAAGCTTCTAGAACACTTTAATTTCTAATTTGTGAAGAAAAGCTGAGAAATAAAATGAAATCAAATTTCACAAGGCTCACATGAAAACACCAAAGTATGTCCTATCACTGAGAAATCTGAGAACCATACAAAAACGTTAATGTTGCAGATAGCAATTTAAAGAGCTATTCCTAGGGCATCCCAAACATTTGCCAACACTGGCACACTTATTCAAACTTCAGCCTTCCTCTATTTTCTTACCAAGGGACTCCAGATGTTCTAATATTTCAATTTGTGTACAATTTTAATATTTATTTATATACAAGTAAATGCTTTACATTCCATGGTTTAAGCACAGGTCCAGAATACACACTTTCTTGGATATTTTAACAGGAATTTTACATGCTAATAAGCTTCAAGCTTGATCTCAAAGTGAAAGTAAAATAGAGTCATGACAAATTCAGAGGAAAAATGCTGCAAATAGGAAAAAATAAAATAGATAAGAATTAAACCATGGGAAAAGCAAAGATGTTGAAAATCCTTACAGTCTATAGGAGAGATTTATGCCACAGACAGGAGCCTGCACTGAAGGAGCCAGTCTCGTCCAGGGATTGAGTGAAGGGTTATTGCTGGAACGCGGGGAAGTCGGCTGTGTGGGTAGATGTCCGCCAGCAGAAGACAGGAAGCCCAGGGCTGCCCCTGCTGTCTGGTTCAGCAGTTTTACTTTGAATTATATTATGATTATATATGTTGGATTAATTATAATTATAAATTATAATTTCACTTTCATTCAGTAATTTTTTTTTCATGCATCATGGTTGACTTCCAATGGCAAGAATATATAGGTGAAATATTGAGTAAAAATCCTCAAGCTTGGAATTTTGGACTGACCAAAGCAGGATAAACATTATTTTACAATCTAAAAACTCCAGTATGTACTATCAACATGCATACTAGCATGTTGTATAAGCACCAATTAACAAACTTTGAGGATTCCAGAGTGAATAGCATGTCTTCAAAACAGTAACTTTACTGAACTCAATTTAAATGCAATTGTGGAGAGAAAGGTAGGTAAATGAATGGATAGATGGACAGATAGATAAAAAGAGATTATTATTATTATATGTCCTTTTGCCTCTTGATAAAACTATATTCAATTTATATACACACACAATAGCAATTACTAAGTGATAGATACTACCCTAAGCACTTAACGTATATTAATTTATTTAATCCTCTTAGAAGTTTAAGAGTTACATGCTATCATTTTCCCATTATTCTTCCCATCTTCTAGTGAAGAAACTGAGGCAAATTAATGTTCCCAAGGACCCAGACCTTGTAAATAGAAAAACTGAGATTAAAAACAAGGCAGTACAAAAAGTGGGGACCAAATAAACACATGTATATGTAAAAAAACAAAAATTAAGAGAAAAACATAACCAAGGCAATTTATGATAACTTGATACAATATAATATACTATTGGTCTATTTCACAAATCGGGCACTGCATATACAAAGTACACAAGCTCTAAATTATAGATATTCTCACAATAATACGAACTTTCATTAACATTTCTGAGCTGATGTATTTTATACTATCTGAATCTCCACTCGTGAGTAAATCTTCACTGTTAGACATCCAAGGACAAATGACCTTGGTACTAAATCCATTTAACCTGCTAATGTGAAGAAATGCAGATTTGGTGCTTTCAGATTAACTAATATGTAAATATTTTTGTGAAAACTACTGGTGTATGGACAAGCACAGAGCTTTCCTAAGCTTTCAGGAATCAGCTTTTACTGACTCTGAGCTGGTTTTAATTTCAGCACTACAAGGGAACGGCAACAAGCTTGGAAGAAAATACAGCCATCATTTGCATCTCCAATCTAATAATGCCTTGTAATTGCTCAGTTACCAAAGTTAGTTCCCAAAGCTCTTTCTTTGCCAAATTCAGCTGCTGGACAAAATGAATGCTGATTTGATTTTTCTGGAGGGTCCACATTCACTCGCCGCTTCCCAGGATGAATAAATAACGCCATGATGCTGTGGACTCGCGGGCCTTGCCCTTCTGTGAAAGGGGCTGCGTCTGCTGATTCTCAGACATTCACGACCCTAAAGGAATAAGACACCCGAGGCCTGCAAATGAGAAGGCCTTTTCAGACTTACAAAGCTTTCGCCCCTGCATCCACCTTAACCAGTAGGGAGAAAAGAGCTTTTTGGCACCAAGTTGTCCTTCAGAGAGAGACTGATAATGATCGCTGAAGACATTCTGGAGGCTGCTGCCGCACTCACTTCAAAGGCTTTCTCTCTTAATCAACATTAAATCATCATTTTGCCAGGGGTAGAGGGACAGCTGTACACAATCTATTTATTTTAAAACAGATTATAGCCAGGTCCCTCTGCCAAAGTATGAACTTCTTAATGTTGCATGTGCTTTAATATTTTTTTTAACTTGGAACTTTTATTTCTAATTTAGTGTCCCAAATTATAATTTCTATCTCAGTTTATGGACTCTGTCTTCCCTTTAAAAGCTGAGCTGATAGTTTTATCAGCAATCCAGATAATTTAAGCCGCAAAACAAAACAGACCAAAGCAAAACTTTTAATAATTATCCAAATATTTCAGATTATGGAATGTAAAGTTTCCGTTCACAATGTCCATCAGTGTGCTGTGTAGACACTAGGCCGGTGTACTCATCTTATTAGTTTGTATTAGCCATCTTCTACAATTATGCCTCTCCTTTTTCTCACCTCTGAAATGTAAATCCACATTCCCAACATATTTTGCATTTATTTTGGTCCCATGACAGTGGTAACACTCATCCTCCTTATCCCCTGGTGGTCTTGATAAGTCAAGGAAAACTATAAAGGTGCTTTATTACCCAATTAAAGAAAAGTTGATTTTGAAAAAATAAAAGATGATGATCTAGGGCCCTAAATTCCACCCTCATTCCATCACTTCAGTTTTATGCAAAAGAATATTAAGCTACAATATCTAAAATTAACCAGTGATCATCTTTTCAAATTTGTATAGACTAAGTAGGTACAATTAAGTAGATACAGTGTACATTACACACATATAAGCTCTGCCACATTAATTATAATCAATTAATTCAAAGTCCTTGATTAGTTAAATTTAGTTCAAAAAAATATCATTATTACAAATGATTATATAATTAGATGGTGTTTATATTGTGTAATATTTTTATCAAGATCTGAGTTGATTACACTTATTATGAGTTATTACTTTGCACTGAGTAGTGAATGGAATGGTACAGAATAATTTTCAAATTTTTACTAAATTGCTTTGTGACAGTACTCAATGAGAATTAATATTTACTTTTATCCTTATAATTCAAGTGTTTCATGCTATCAACACTTCATAAAATCAGTTACATTTTTTGTTATAAAGGTAGAAAGAAAAAAATTGAGGTAGATTAGAATTTTCTTAAAGTATGTATTAGAAGATGGCATTTTATGACTCTACACAATCTTAGGTTGAAAAATCTTCTTTACTAAATGAAAAGTTTTAATCAGAATTTATATCAAGTAGATGCTGGTGGATGTTTCGAATGTTTATTGGAGAAGACCATTGAATTTCTATTGTTTTCCATTATCCAGAGGAATTTTGTAAATGAAAAATGGAAAAGAGGAAGAAATGGAGACCTGTAGATTGATGACCTTCTTTCTTTTGTCTGTGTTGAGAGGAATGCCAAAGGCTAGTAAAGGCCAGTGAGTCTCCCTTCAAGAGCAAATACAGCCTGAGCCCCCAACTCCTGCCCACCCATGTGCCTTAAGCATGGGGAGATCCGAGAGAGATCCAGAGACTGAGACCATGCCACATTCACACCTTCTAGCGCCTCTTTCCATGTTTCAAGTGCTTACACATTTCATAAGCACTTTAAAGAAAGCCCAGGAGGACCCCTGCCTCAAGACCATCCCTGGAGGACCCTGCCTCAAGACATCCTGGGAAGACCCTGCCTCAAGACCATCCTGGGAGGACACTGCCTCAAGACATCCTGGGAGGACCCTGCCTCAAGACCATCCTGGGAAGACCCTGCCTCAAGACCATCCTGGGAGGACCCTTTCCTCAAGACCATCCCTAGAGGACCCCTGCCTCAAGACCATCCTGGAAGGACCTCTGCCTCAAGACCATCCCGAGAGGACCCTGCCTCAAGACCATTCCGGGAGGACCCCTGCCTCAAGACCATCCAGGAGAACTCAGCAATGGATGAATGGAAGTGCCTACCCTAGTTCAAGAGAGCTGGTTTTGTCTTTTTGTTTTCCCCATTTCCTTTTACTTCAAGCCTTCAGCCATCCTGATAAAATTCCTAACCCTTCCCCCTTAACTCCGCAGTTCTTAAACAGCCATACATGGTGCAGTTATGAGGCGGTATAAGATGGCAATTGAGAGCATGTGTGGTGGAATCACATGCTCTGCCTGTGGTGGAATCACATACTGAGTTCTAGGCCTGACTCACCCCATCACTTAGCTTGCCATTGAATACCACTTAAATTCTCTAATGTAAGTGCTTACATGTCTGCCTGCAACATTGCCCTGAAGGTTAAATGAAGAGGCACAGTCCTTTGTGCATAGTAAATGCCCAACTAACGCTGTATATTTTCATTATTACCTCTCCCTGAGTAGTATTCAGAGCTGTGAGGCAATAATATAAAGGCTAGAAAATAGTTGTTATTAATTACGTATAGCACTATGTTATCTCAGTATCACTAGCTGGCATACACTATAAAAGGACTGTTCTCGTTCCTTTCCTGAACAAAAAAGAGCATGACTCCAAAATAACAGACAGCTACTAACAGCCATAATGGGAGAGAGGAGGAATTTACTTTTTAGGTTGATTTATATGATGGTTGTAAGAGGCTTCCTTCAGAATTCCTAAGAAGACACCCAACTCCCAAGTGAAGTAATGGAAATCCTGATTGCTGCATTCCACAAACCATAATCAAAGTGTTTATTTAGTCTAAAGGTCTAACTGGTTTGTCATCTCCAGAGGTTTTAGAGCTAATAGTTCATCCTTAACTACAAGAATTCATATCACCAGTGGAATTTTTCCCATCAGAGTGAAATAGCTGAGTTCCAACACTGAGGATGTACATCTGAGCTTTTACTGACTTAACTCCTCAGGACTTTTGGGGTCTAAGTGAGAGTTCTACTCTAAATGCTACGGGATGCAAACATTTGTTCTTTATCTTCAGATTACTAATCGAAATTTTTCTCTTAATTATGTACCCTTGAAATAATCTTTTATTAGCATCTTGTAATTTTCATTTTTTGAGAAATGTCATTCTATCATTTTTCATATTTTTATTGCCAGAGTTGCATGAAGTTGAAGGCAGTGTCTGGAAATATTGAAACATCAGAGTTCTGAATATTGAATGGGAGACATTCTAGACAACTAAAATATTTATGAAGGTTGAATATTACTGAGCACACCTGAATTTCACAATCTTTGTATATTCTGGGACAATACAATTATTTTAAACTTTATTTAAAAGAAACCAAATGAAAAAATCAGAAGGGGGGAACATTCCCCTTAAATAAGAGCGTGTTAGAGCTGATGTGAAGAAACATAAAATGGATTATATTTCCTTGTCCTTTTAGGGGGAAGTGATGAAAGATACTGATAAACAAGGACTGATAAAGGTTATGTAACACTCCAAAAATTATCCAGGTAGTATAGTCAATATACCCATTAATTAGGACAACATACAAACATATAAAAGATATACTTTCATTGGGGTAACTGTATTGTGGATGATTGAACTTCCTAAACTAAGGCCACGTCTCCATACTTTGGGGCAGAGCCGGCTGAGGAAGTGGCAACCCGGGTTTCACACTGCTGCTTCCTCTGCTTCTTCTCTTTATTTTCCGTCATGCCTCCGCTGGTGTGTGGCATCCCAGCAGCACACTTCCCAGAGTACAGTTCCGTCTGTCAAAACATGTTTTGTGAAACTTACAACGACCTACACACATATCTGACAGTCCCACTCTGACTGGCTGATGAAGTGGTTATGGTTATGTCTAGTTTGAGTATCTTATGAGTCGATGTTTTAATGTGACCATTTCCAAGAATCAAGGAGTGATTCCTTAATAATCAATAATTTCAAATTAATAGTAAATGCTGAAATTTCTTGCTAGAGAGAACTTTCTGAAACTTCATGTAAGAAATTATCTACTTTGTTTCCATCTATTGCTATAAAATTAATCACCTGAGGTGCCTTTTTGCTACAGTACATTTTATTCAGAGCCTACAGATCATTTCTTAGAATGTTCTTACTGTTAGTAAAAGTAGCAATATGAAATCATTCTACCTAACGATAGAAACAAATTGATGGTAACTTACCTTCTCCAACATTTTAATGATATTTGAGAGGAAACATATTAAAGCAGGGGAATGTTTTATTACTTTATATTTTCTAAGCTTCTTATACATTATATTTTTAGTTTATGTATGATCAAGTATAATTGAAATAGTATTAAATAATTTTATCAGCAATAAAAAATCAAGTGAAGAATTAGAGATATGTCCTGTCAGAATGTTCAATGTCATGAAATATCTATAGAATTAAGACAAAATGACATTCCAGCTCGAAAATGGTGATGATTGGCTCAATCCTCAAGTAAATTTATTTTGCACATATAGTCACCATCAGAATGATAAAGTTATATGTATTATAAAGATACCTTAAAAGGCTGAACCATCCAGGTCAGAAAATTGAAAACAAAGCCAAATATTTACTCAAAATCAAACCCAGAAGTTCTTTTGAAATTCACTGAAAGAGCAATCATTTCCAATGTCTTTTCACCTTCTGGTATGAGATGGAGTCAAACTAAAAATACTGAAACACTTTAAGAAAGGCAGTAAAACAAAAATAAGCCTTCTTGTAAGACTTCCAGATGAAAGAGTTTGAATAAGCATTTAATCATGTGTATCCTGGCTCAAGCCAAGCTGAACCTCAAAGGTTTACCTGTGCTCATTATTTAGAATTCACAATAAATGGAAACGCATTGCATCTATAGGGAACACTGGCGATACAATGAAACAATCTTTGCAAGGAGACTGAAAGTTTACATTAAGCCCATAGTTGTGGTCCATCTGGCAACAGGGAAAAACATAATATCACACTTCTGCCAGGCTATGTGGAGGTAGTTTCGTTTTCAGCATCAGCGTTCCCACCATCTGAGTCTTTTTATGCCTGCTCAGAATTTTAAGACTGAATCATTGTGCAATCTTCCTGGCTGGTTTTAAGTTTCTGTAGATTTGTGTAATGGAAGACTGTTTTGCTTAAAAATACATTTGGAGAGATAGTTATTTAGAATGTGGAGAGGCACATTAATCAGATTAAATATTATTAACTATAAATTGTTCATAAAGCACAAATCTGATGAAAATGTAATTTAAAAATTAATTTAACTGCAAAAAATTTAATGAGTGTTGTGAGTCAGTTAAGAATGCCAACCTCCAATGTATGTTTGATCAGCTGCAAATCAATCTGGTAAAACTTACGTTTACTACTGTAAGCTGAAGATGCAACTAATAATCAAAGAGGGGGGAAAAACAGAATTTTTCCATATTTTTCTATAGCAGAATTATCTTTTGGAACATTAGGATCTTGAACCTTTTCTGAAATTTTGTCTTTAGAATTACTGGAAAGTATAAACTGAATAAATTGGCATGACCAAGTGGTGGCCCTAACATAATTTGGTGCAATTCCAGAGATGATTTTATTTCTTCTTCCTTTTCGAAGGTGACAGCGCCTCTTCCCCAAGACAGGATATCCAAGCATACTGTATACACGCTCTGAAAAATCATGCTCACAACTGTCACATGAAAGAATTTACAAAGCTACATCTCCACACTGTTTTGGCTTCCGTCATATCCTGACAATAACCAGACTGTATGTTTCACTTGCTCTGCAGCTACATATAAATAATAGAATGATATAAGGAGTAAAACAAACTGCTTTCCAAAAATGGGGCTTATAAATCACATTCTGTAGCGGGTTTTGCTTCTAAAACATCTAAACTCTTCCTGGGTGCCAGTAATATCCACCACAGGTTAATCTTACAAAAGGTAATTATAGAAAGAAGAAAAAAGTAGAGCTCCTGGGAATATTAGGAGTTTACCTGGCATGCAGTGACATCACAAAAAAAAAAAAAAAAAAAGTGTTTTTTAAACAAGTAATAGAAAAAGGACTTTCTTATTGAAAACCTAAACAATTAAGGGAATGAAATCAATATTGATATTCTGCTGACCACTGGTGCACTGGTCATAATTACTAACTCTGCCAGGCAGAATCTGAAGGTCATTAGCACGGTTTAGATTCTTTTCTTTGTTTAAGAAAATTAAACTCTTATATGGAAGTATATAACACATACATATTCTACGCAGCAGAACGAATCTGTACTATGTAAGATATAACCAAGTCATCATGTCCAAATGAAGAAATGACTCATGACCCACATCCTAGAAGACACCCTCCCTGTCCCTTCATGTCCCCGCCTCATCCTCAGCTCGTGAGATAATTAATAGCTTACCTTTGTAAGACCATGAATTGCCTGTTTTGGAAGCATTTACAAATGGAATTGCACAGTGAATTCCCTCCCTGTCTGTCCTCACCGCATTCTATCTGTGAACATCACACTTGTGACATCTGGATTGTTGCCTGCCACAGATCCTCCTTTTCATTAAAATATACGATTTGGTTGTATGAATATCACACGAAATATCCATCCTACTGCTGAGGAACACGCAGGTCATTTCCACTTTTACACTATTACAACTTAACACTGTTCTAAGCACAGTCATGGCTGACTTTTCGAGCATATTTTAAGTATTTCTGTTACAGCCACCTGAAGGGAGGATGTGGGAGTCCTAAGTGACACACAACTTTAATAGATAATGCTGAGCTGTCTTCAGACTGTCTCAGGGAGTCATACTCCAGCCAGCAGTTTATGAGCGCCCCCCCTGTTCCCCATCTTTACCAATTCCTGAAGTTGTCTGCGTTCATTTTAGTCATTTTACAGGTATTTTGTAGTGTACCTTGATGGCTTTTTCCCAATAACTCATATGTTTTTTGTGAATTTGGATATCTTCCTTTGTGACATACTTGTTCAAGTCTTGGCATAGTTTAGTCTTGCTTAAATTATTTTGCTTTTCTCTCCCTTAAGGTGCAAAATTGATATCTGTGGCAGAACGACTCAGAAGATTCCTGTGCCAAATCTCATGCTGGCCCTCACTCAAGTCCTCACAGCTCCATCAGGTGGTCTCACCTGCCCCTTTTCCTTATTTGTCAGTGAGAAGGCTGAGTATCAGAGATGGTAAGTCACTGATCCAACGTGACACAGCTTATGATGACCAGAGCTAAGATGGTTTAGTTAACAATCTTTCTACTTGGAGTATTGAATCTAGGCAATGCTGTCATAATCAAAGGAATGGCCAGTAATAAATACTGAAGAATATTTAAAGGAAAATATGTAACAAGTATAATTGCATTTATTTCCACATGTCCTAAGAATTAATACCCTACAGAGGAAAAAAGAGATTCTGCCTGATAGTAAAGTCCTAGCCAAGCAACTCATAGAATCACAGAATAGAACACCAGGCTGTCAGAAACAAGGGTCCTTAGTCACATATGTTAGTTGGTTAAGTATAAAATGTCCGATTTCCGTAAGGACTAAATTTGACAGTTGATCTCTCTGACATGTCACTTTGACACTTCTTGTTTTATTTCTATTGTGAAGGTACATTCTCATTCTTTCAAATGTTCATTTGGGCTTGTGACTATCTTTCAAGTTTTTTTAGAGCAATTTGTGTGAAACCATGAATAAGTCAAAAATTCATGTCATTTTCAAATAGGAATTCCATCATGGAACCAGGGCAGCACAGACATGTGGAAATATCAACTAAGTGTTTGGGAAGGACATGGCTAGTGAAGGCATAGTACCTGGGTGGTTTGAGAAGTTAGGTTCTGGTGAGTTTAATCTTGAAAATGAGCCACATGGGCAGAGACCAAGGGGGAATGATGAGCCGAAAGCTGTAGTGGAAGTGAAGCCCCCTCAAGCTATGCGTGAATTAGCAGCAAGGTTTGACGTCACTGTTCCAAGGGCGTTGGACCATTTGAAACATATTGGTGGGGTTCAAAATCAGGCATTTCATATTTAATGACCTAATACTTATAATGTTACTCATCTTTTCCACAAAAATTTGAGTGGGTAATTGCTGTATTAGACATTTCTACAGATCACTGAGTTAAAGCTAGGAACACAAAGCTTCAACTTCACATTTTACCTACACAACTCTTCTGGGGAAAACACATTTTACTGACACATTCAATGAAAGCCTTGGCCATCCAAGCTTCCTAGGCCTTTCTATAAATTTGAAACACAGAAGGCATTCTTTCAATTTAGATGATGTTTAAATTGAGAAAGAGAGAAAAGGCAGAAAGGAAACCTGTCATGTCAGATGAGTGGAAAGAGTTGACAGGCCAAATAGATGATGGCCTGTTAAGAGATTACCTAGTTATAGAACTTTTATTATACACATCACTGTAATCATCACGCTGTCCATCTACTGTGAACATTGTTCAAACTGGTCTTACAGCCAAGAGAGATCAAAATAGTTGCAATTGTTGGTCCATCAGAGAGTTCTGAACTCTGTAGGATGCAGAGACATGGTACCCCAAAGACAACTTATAAAAATTGGAAGTCAGAATTACTTTTTTCAGAATGTTAATTTACTTAATGGCTTTTCTGGCTTTTAAAAATATATACAAATTCATGTGGTAAGCCTTCTATGAGGTTTATACTGTATAATTGGGATGTTTTGCTATTTACTTTAATATAAATGAATCCGAAGTTCACAGCAGTGAGAAATGGATTGTCCTGAACCCAGCAAGGAGAAATGACTTCTTATCCTTCCGAGATTTTACCTTTCTCCTTTCTGTGCCCTTCCCCGTAAATGAGGATAAACGCTGTATCTCTAATCTCTTTTCCAATCGAAAGCCCACCAATTAGTAGTCCTATTGCTTCCGTTTGTAAGCACCTGGGGAGAAAAAAGGAAGCTCTAAAAATGAAATCCAGCTTAATGAAGGGAGGTGACTTGCTTGGTTTGTGTTTTAATCCTATGTATCTCGGTACACAGTCCTGGCTCCGCCTTTTTCTAGCTGAGTGATTTAGGACAGTTTTCTCATCCGCTAAAGGATCTTTGTCAATTGAGGATCAATCTTGGAGGAGTTGGTGGAAGTTCTGAGGAGAGAAATAAGAAAGATTCGACTGGAGGGAAAAAAAAGAAAGCCTCATGCTTACAGATCCCCCTAGATTTCCCCAGGTAGCAGCTCCTGGCAAACTAGGATGCATAATGACAGGATGATGAAAGGACACCGCAAGCCATGTATGAAAATACTTCCCACCTGTGAAGTTCTTTGTCCACACACTCATGTGCACACAGGAAAGCACAGCAGGCCGCCTGCTCTCCTAACTTCCTCCTTTCTGCAGACACACCTAAAGTCCAAACTTCTACCCAGGTGTAGTAGCTACTCAGGAGGCCGAGGTGGGGGTATCACTTGAGGCCAGGAGTGCCAGGCTGAGAGTGCTACAATGGCATCTGTGAACAGCCACTACACTAGCCTGGGTGACAGGCTAAAATGAAATACAAGGAAATGAAATGAAAATGAAACAAAATAAAGTCCAAAGTTCTTTATAGTTTGATACTCATATCAAAATTTTAACCAATAATTAGCCATGTGTTGTGGTGCACAGCTGTAGTCCAGCTACTCAGGAGGCTGAGGCAGGAGGATCACTTGAGCCCAGGAGTTTGAGGTTGCTGTGAGGCAACATGCTACCACCTCACTGTACCCAGGGGGACAGAGTGAGACTCCATCAGAAAAAAGTTCTGTAAAACACGTATGTGTGCTGCCACATTGGATGTTCCCTGTTTTAAGCTATATTTTATGTTCCCTACAGAAATGATTTCTACTTGTGAAATGTCTTGCATGGCCTTAAGCAAATGGCTTTCTTCATCTGTAAAATGGAAATAATAATAGAACCTTCTTTAGAGGGTTCTTACCAGAGTTACATGAACTCATTTTTTTAAAAGTACTTAGAACAGCACCGAGCACATAGGAAGAACAATGTGAACATTTGTTAAACAAAATAAGTCTCTTCTGTTGTAATTTAACTTTTCATATTTTGAATTTTTCTCACGGTGTTTTCTTAGGGGAAAAGGCTGTATTTCCTACAGAAAGGCAGTAAAGTGGGCCAGATTGATGAAAATAAATGAAATGACATTTTATGGAATAGTTTCAATGAGCTAAGCATTGTGCTTTCCATTTAATCTTCTTTAAAAATGCTATGAATCAAGTATGGGTATGATGTCTCATTTTAAAAGGAGAGAACAGGATCAAAGAAGACAAATCTCTTGCCAACAAGACATAACAGTGGCTTAAAAAGGAATTTTAAAAGATTTTGCCTTTTGCATATTGTTGCTCATAACTAAATCTGGCTTTTCAGAATTTCTAAGTCTGAAATAAGCTGAAACTCAGTGGTAGCACTGAAAGCTGTGTACACACGAGTTAGAGCATGATGTCCGTCTGTTTGCCTGTCCATCAGCTTTTCCAGCCTGCCTGCCCGCCGGCTTTCTTTCTGAGGACGTCTCCTTATCACAATGGTCATAAACATCACGCTTGGTCAAGTGAACCACCAATACTTGTTAACTGTAGGATCTAGAGCAGCATTTCCGAAACTAGGAACTAAACAAAATATCAATGGATGTTCTCTTAAAATCACTTCTGAGATCAAAAATGTTCAAGAAATTCTAGGTTAGACCACATTAAATTGATTGCTTTGGTGAAGGACTTCTGAGAACTTTGAGCATTCCAATGTTGCCCCACATATCCTGGGAGACAGTAGGGTAGTCATAGTTCCAAATGTATTTTAACACAGGTTTTTTTCTTTTATTTCACATTAATATTTAATGCCCATTAATATTTCACAAGCTACTAGTGTTCAACTGATGATGGTTTAGAAAATTCTGTCTTTAAAAAAAAAAAAAAAAAAAAGACCTGCCACAAAGAGAAAGCACATAAAAGTTGAGAACAAGTTAACACAAACATCAGACTATTGAGAGGAATCTAAAAAACTCAGAGAGTGTAATTTGAATAATGAACGAATGAGTGAGTGTGAGTCAGTTGCTCTGTTTAAAGAAAATAAATCACTGTATTCTTTTTCTTACCCTATGTGGAATAAAAGTTACAGAAAAGAAGGGGAAAGAGGTGGTGAAATACTTCAAAATGTTGGTGTCTCTCTTGTAATCCTTACATGCTCAAAAGATGTTTAAAGGTTGTCTACCCGTTTATTTCATAAATAGCTTATGAAGGAATAAATAGAGGAATCTCAGAGTAAGAAGAAGTGGTGTCGTGTGAATAAGGAGGCAAGGGGCCAGACCTTTGAGGAAAAAGATCCTACCCGCACTTGTGCGTACACCAATACACACGCCAACATGCATGCACACCAACACATACATACAACACACATGCACACCAACACACACTCACACACATGCACACCAACACACACAACACGTGCACACCAATACACATGCACACACCAACACCCACCCCCAACACACATGCACACCAACACACACATACAACACACACTCACACGGGCACACCAACACACATGCACACACCAACACACACAACACACGTGCACACCAACACACTCACATACAACACACCAACACACATGCATACACCAACACATGCACACCAACACACACACAACACACATGCACACCAACACACAACACATGTGCACACCAACACACGCACACACCAGTACACTCTCACACACACAACACACGTGCACATCAAGACACATGCTCACACCAACACAAATGCACACACCAACACATGTACATACCAACACACACACATAATGCACCAATATGCACACACACCAACATACAGCAACACACATGCACACATCAACACACCAACACACACTAACACACACACACACATCAACATACACCAACACACATGTGCACATCAACACACACATACCAACATACACCAACACACACACATAGTACACCAATATGCACACATACCAACACACCACACACCAATGTGCACATACACCAACACACTCCTGCACACACCAATCCTAGATGTCCTTTGAAACAAAACTTCCTCACCCTACCAAGGCAAATGTGAAGATTCTCACTATTCATCTCTACAAAAGAAATTGGTGGAAGCAGAACATCTGTCCTGTGGGGAGCTTTTGACATGAATTTTCTTTTTCTCTTTTCATATGATTTTGAATTAACCTAACACAAATACATATGCTAAAATGTAGGTGGGACGACAGGTTAGTAGAAGTGAAAAGGGACTGAGAGAGAAGGGTTGATCATTTGACTTGTGAGTGAATATGTTTCAGATAAATCTCTTTTTCTTCATTTCTCCACAAATCTTTTCTTCTCTGCTTCCTCCCCTGTTTTTCTCCATGGCCTTCTGGTCTTACTAGATAACCTTATGTGGTGGTTAGAAGGATTTAACAAAAGGAAAGAAAGAAAAGAGGGAAATGGATCGCAGATCCCTCTGGGTGTTAGACATTTTTCAGATGAGCATTAGAAATGCAAAGCTACATGTGGCTCAGTGTTGCTTCACGAAGCAAATGTTTCAAACTAGCTGCTGTAAGTGCTGTCTCTGCCTCATCTCACTGAGCCGTGTCTTGCTAGAGCATACCAATTAAAAGTAATTTGCTTGTCCACACTCCTGATGGAGACAGCACGGATCTCCAGCATAGCATTTTCTGAACCAAAGCCCTCTGTTTTCTCAGGCTGAGCGCTGGTTACAACCATTTACAAGGAGAAAGGGGATTAAGAGGGAGTCAGAATGCGCGTGTAAATGCGTGGGCAGAATATAAAAGAATTTCCAAACCTCCTTGAGCTGCTCCATATGGCCCTGCCCTTTAGCGGCAGCCCTCCATAGAAGCTCCATATCTTTCAGTCCTGTGTGTAAATTTGCTTCGTAAATTAAAATGTTGGCTTATGCTCCCCTCGTGTTTGAGAAGGTGAGTGATGGCCTTGGTGGGAGTATATTTGTGTAGAAATGTGTCATAAAAGATGATGTCTTGGCCCATGTAATGCAGGGTCCAGGTTTAGTCATTTGTTAAAAAAAAAATTTTTTTTTTAAATACCAGAGTTAAACATAACTAACACATCATGAGAGTAAGGCTCTTGCCAAATGCTAACTTTTTTTTGAATCTGAGAGAACAGTTTTTACCCTGTGTTTTTAAGAAATATTTTTAGTATTTTCCTTTAAAGAGTTTCCTTGCTAACTTTGGTCATTTTTAAAGTTACAAACAAAACAATAAGTAGGGCACGTTTTTCACTAATTTAAGCATTCAAATGTTATCAATTGACTATTTCTCTCCTGCATATACACTTATTGGATAATTATGAATTCCATTCAGTATGGCATCTTTTTTCTGAAATGACTAGGAATGGACAGGTTTTTTTGTATTCATTTATACTAGCATTTTAAACTTTGAACATTAAAGTCTCATCAATAGATTTGAGTGAGGACAGACTTCTTTTAACCATTGTTCTTCCTGTCTCTGTGTTACTGGTTTTTTGTGTTGGCTGTTAAGTGAAATAAACAAGTTTATGCCACTCGTCCACAGAGCATTTTGGCAAATCACATTCTAGGGGAGGCCCCTAAGACAAATATCAAAACCAGATTGGCTTCATCTGATCACATTACCCCTCAGAAAATGGTTCCCATAATGTTTTTAGAGTTTCTTGCTGGTTAAGCTATTGTTTAAGGGAGAAATGGAATCTATATTTTAGGTTGACAAATACTGCCCCTTAGGGCAATTCATATATTGGGATATCACATAGGCTTTGGATGTGCTATTTCAGAAGCAGCTGTCCCACACAAGCATGCTACAGGTGCAGATTTTATAAACCAAAAAGAAAAAAAATCTACTAATGACAAATGAAAAAAATGAAAGTATTATATGTACCTGAGATCATCAACACAAGTTTTCCAAACATTCACTGAAGCTCTTACTGATGATTTAATATCTCCAGGGAATGCCTAGATTGATAAATATTTCGCAGGGAAGGAGATGGAATATTTTTTTTATAAGGACAAAAAAATTGTAATTTGTATGGACAGAATTATTGCTAAATTATTTGCTGAGTACCAGTGGGTGCTTGTAAAGACTAAGTAAAATCCTTTGTGATTTGAGCTATGTATGCTAAAGTCATAATGCTGTATGTCACTTTAGTCCAGTGGAAAATGAACAGTAATGCAACAACCAAACAGGTGCATTCACAGTGGTATCTGGAAAATTCAGTTGATTGAAATCCAGCAGTACCCACATGAACCTGCCCTTCTCCAGGCTTCTCCATTAACACTTAAATGATATGTTTTTGGCTTATTTTGTCCAATGTTTCTGATGATAATCTGAGACACCATTTGCAGCCGTGAAAATAATTCATTGCACCATATGTGTAGCCATGAAAATACTTCATGATCTAAATGGCATGTCATGCATTCTTGGTACCAAAACTGTCTTTTAGATCTTTATTGTACATCAAAATAAATCTGAGTCGTCATTTCTGTTCCAAGTGTCTGGGGCGGGGGGGGGGGCAATCATTTTGTTTCTTCTCTGTATTCTTTTGTTTGTTTGTTTGTTTTTGCTAATGTAAACTTTTTGTAAAACTCATTTGTTTTCAAATTCTCTTGACACTTCATCTCAGAGGTAGAAACAACTATAAGAGCAGGCCTAGACCTCAAGTGTCAGAGCAGGACCCAGGGGTGCAAATCTCTCCTGGCCACCAAGAAAACAAATCCTTGAACACTCATTGCAATTAATTCTTTTCAAAAGCACCTCTTCAGTTTGCTTGTTATGGAAATGAGCTCCATCCACACGCAGTTGCCCTGTTTGCTGCCCAGGGCTGGTTAAGATAGCACAGTTCCTGCAGGCACAGTCTCAACCCCAAATCTAAGCAACACACTCAATTACAGGGAAAGGAAATTCTCTTCCAAGGAGGCAAAGACAAACAAAACAACTGCTTTTCTTTACCATAAAGAAGAACAAATTAGAATTCTGATAATGAGTAAAGTTTGGCAGGTTTTTTTCTCTCTCTCCTCTACCTACCTCTCTCTTTCTCCCCCCAAAACTAAAATTTAAAGCCTAGAAAAGACATTTGCAGCTGATTTTAATTGAATCTTACAAGTTTGTGACAGGATAAACTGGAAAGGTGGGCTTAATAAAGGACAGAGCCTTCATAAAATTAAGACATTGTAAAACAAAAGTAAAGAAAAAAATAGGGCGAAAAGCATGTGAATAGTAAATCTGTGTTCAAGCAGGATGCGTTTTAGATTCTGCTCTTCTATTTGAATTCCATTTTTATTTTTTAAAAAATTACACTTTAGTTTTTTCTATTATAAATGTTTCTAAAGTGTAACAACAGAAGGTCGCTGATCAAATAGAGAAAATATGGCAAAAATCTGACCAACAGCTTTCTCTCAGTTTCAAATACTGATTCAATTATTAATAATGGAAGGGAAAGCATTAAAAAAACAAAAAAGCACAAAAGCTTAAATATTTTCTTTCCTTGCCCATTTCCTCTCTCCCCAGCAGACTCTGTCTGTCCTACTTTTATTGTCTTTTAAAAGAAAGCTAATTTTTTAAACTTTCTTTAGTCCTTTTTGATCAGAGCTCATTATGCTGCAGCAGCCCTGCTTTCATTGGAGCTGCTGCAAATAGGCGCTGTGGAATTTCTGCATTTTGTTGGAAGCCTGAACTGGTCCCTCAGTGCACTCTATATTTCCTGAAAGAGAGGCAAGAGCTAGAACATAAGCTTGGCCGTCACTGTAAATGTCAGCATTTTTATTCAGTTTTGCTAAAACACTCATCCCTTTTACTCCCCCTTAAAAGATAAAAATGACCATTGATGATGAGGTGGAAGAGAGGGCACTAAGGTCAGACAGTCAGAATGCTCAGTGTTCTACACTGCACTTGTTTTGAACTGCACGGTTAGTCCTAAGTGCTGGCATTTTATTGGCACAAATTGAGAAAAGCACAATTACACAAAAAGAAATGCAAAATAAATGCATAGAAGAATTGGAAGTGGAATCCAAAGTAATTCAAATTATAATAAAATAAAAACCTTTCCCAATACACATCTGAGGTATGTCGTGTTTTCATTTCACTTTTTTTTTCATCCTTTGCAAATGTAAATCTCCATGTTTTGCACGTGGGACGTGAGAGTTTTAAGTAAAACCTAAAACAAAATTGAAAAGACTTAAAGCAACCAGGAAGATAAAAAATGTGATGGGAAAAGGAATTGCTGATTTCTTCCACTACAAGAAAAAAAGAAGCAAATATTCAGAATAATTAATGTGAAGAAAACCAAAGATGCAGATGCTCTTAGGAGCGGGACAGGCCGTCCCTGCGGGTGTGCTCACGTCTGTTTATCTTCCGCAGTCCAGCAGCCGGCCAGGTGAATCATTCTCAAGAAGCTGCTGCAGGACTCTGCCATCCCAAGGGTGACACAGGTTTTCTACTGATAAAATAACTGCTGTCTTTTCCCGTTTGTCAGGAAAGACATATCGTCCGTGGCTAATATGTTTTCAATTCGAAATTTTACTCACATAAATTTTTCTTCAACTTGTGGAACGTACAACTATCTTGTCAGCAGCTGCAAGCAAAAGACAAAATAAATAACCAGGACAAAAAACATTAACTTGAGAAACGCTGCATAACAATATTTGTGACTGTGGACTTAATAAGCTTAAGACTGTGACTGTATTCTTCATGTATCGTCAGATTTCGGCGAGGATAAGAAATATTCCTACTTTGAATGATGCAGTATTTTCCGGTGTCTTACAAAGAGCGGGAGGACTCTGAGGAAGCTTTTGACCTCGATGAGTTGGGAGGTGGGGCATAGGATTCATTTAATGAATCTTATTAATTTAAAGACATATTAATCTAAAAAGAAACTTCCCTTTCTGTCCAACTGAAAGCAACCATAGAGAAGACTACTCTAACCAAGGAATTAGGAGGTACATGGCACCCAGTGGTCTTCGATGAATTAATGATTTTACTTTCCTTGGTCAAAATCAAAAGCTGCAGAACGGCTTGACAGAAGATCTTCTGGGCATTTCAATCTAAAAACAGCTAACGTCTCACATGGCTAACAATGGCTATCCCTCTGTTTATCAAGATGCTTTCCTTACATTCCTGCCAAGAGGCCATGCGTCTAGTTAGGGCGCTGCAGTCCTAAGGAAAGGGGTGTGTTTGTCAGAACGTTTTTTCCCTTGTGTGTGTGGGGGGGACACAGGAGAGGCCTGTAGCGTGGAGAAACGTGGGCAGGTTGAGAGTTCAGGAAGGTCAGGGGTGGCTGTTGGGCGAGACCTGCCCGGAGCGCGCAGGGACAGCCGGGGCCCAGGGGCGCGCGGGACGCCCGACAGGTGCCGGCGGAGGCGGGGCGGCCGCCCGGCCACACCCCTCGGGCTGCAGTTTCCCCTCTCGGCTCCGGCCGTGCGGTCGCTACCTGTAGCCGCTGAGCGGCTCAACACGGACAGAGTGAAAAGCGCCCGGGTTCCTACTCCAGTCACACCGCTTCCCAAGTCCTGCGGTTCCCCCCGTTTGCTCTGAGGCTGTGGCGTCTGCTCTGCACGCGGGAGACGTGCGGCCCGGGACGGGGCAGCGGCGCTCGGGCGCAGAGACCCTGTGCCTGCGCGGTGACCCCGGCAACCTGGGGACCGGTGCTCAAGTTCAGCCGGAGCCTGTTGTCAACAGTGGGCAGGCCCAGCCCGGTCCCCGGGCCCCCTTCCGCAGGCAGCCTCGGGGGGACAGCGCGCCCGGGACCAGCCCCCCTGCCCCCCCACGGCGCCGCGGCCCCAGCTGGACGCAGAGGTCCGCGCGGAGGACGCGGCCGGGCTCAGACCCCCGCGGGCAGGACGGCCGGCTAAACCCTGGGGGGCAGAAAACAGAACAGAACCCCGGACCTCCTCCTCGGACATGTGCTTGCAATATCGGGAAGACTCGAAAATCAAGCTTGTCTCCCCTGAAATCTTAGATTTTCTCTTTTCCTTAGGAAGCAATAAATCGCCCCCTCCTCTCTTTGCTTAACAAACAGCCAACCTACAGCAGACGTGGTATCTCCCCTTTCTCGCCCTCGCTTGTGCCAGCAGGAACTGCCTTAGGAAGGAGCTTCAGGATTGATACACGATGTACTTGCGGCTTGTAAAATGTCGATTTTTTTCTTTTTTTTTACGCAATTACTTTTAAGCGAGCTTTTTAATATGATTGAAGGCTTGTTCTTCAAAACATTTAAAGTTTGATCCTACGGTTTTGTTCTCCTTTCTAATTGATCATGTGTGCCCTGAGTAACGTGGTAATCTGCACGCGATGGGTCAGACAGACTTGTATGTTTAGCTCCTGGGAGTGTTTTCCCCAGACAGTTCCAAGCAGGATGAAGCGGACACACCCACAAGGCGAGTTAGAGCTACCAGAAACCCAGCCACGTGGCAGTACTCCAAAGAGTAAGACCCATCTTCAATGTTTAAGAAACCTAATTCAAAAAATAATAAAAGTCATGAAAAAAATACATGCACAAGTACCAGGGTTTGAGAATAGCTTTATCTGAAAGTCCTGTATGCTTTTTGAGAATAACTTTATCTGAAATAAAGTCCTGTATACTTTTAAGTGACTCTAAATGTAGATATGTTTGTAAGTCCATTTAATTTAAAAATTGCTACATTTGTAGATATATGATAAGCAAATGAGTAATAAAATATATTAATCTAAATATGTTAATTATTTTAAAAATATACAGTATATGAATGTATATTTATAAAATTAAATTTATCTGTAGTATGTTTATAATATTAAAATGTACAGTTTAATATTATAACAGGATTACATGAATATATAATATAAAAATTTTATAATATACAAAATAAATTTTACATGTATTTATATAGTATTACATGAAATATTATATTGTATACAATATAAATTTTTATTGAATTTGTGTATATGATTTACAAGCAAAATATATTGTTTTTAAGATTAGGGTTCAAACCTCACTAGTTCAGCAAAGAGAACTTAAAATATATATTTTATTTCTGTGATTCCATCCAGAGAACATGATGGATATTGAAACTGAATTTCCATTTATTTTTTAAAAGCCTGGCACATAGATCTTAATGTTTTTTATGTCCCAATGCTGCCCTCTTGAAGTATTCTCTTTGTTGTGTATTTGTCTCAAGTTCTTTTTTGAGCAAGGCAGGGTACTATAAGCCAACAACATTTAATGGCCATTTTGCTGAATAAAAAATCTAATAAAGTTAACAGCCTTCCTCACTTACATGATCTCCCAGGAGCTGCTTTAAATTTCAGTGGCAAAACATGGTCATCAATATTACATATTCCATATTTCCAAATGCTTTTTCTTTCAAATTGTTTATTGACATTTAACTTAACTATAAACATACATTCTGTGAGGAAACTTTAAACTGATAAGACAATAAATACTACATCACTTAGGAGACTGAAGCTCTGGTTTGGATTAGAAATTCTTCTCTCAAACCACGTTGCAATTTGCGGCAGGGAGGACTCAGCGTCTGATGGCATATTGTGATTCAGACAGTTGAGATTATAAAAAATTACTGGGTTCCCTGTTCATTCCTACAATCTGTTTCAAGAAACAAATATCATTCTTATCTTATCCATAAGACAGAAATATTTGTCAATCACAAGAAATTGAGTAATCTTAGAATATCTGGATTACAGTTCATCCAAAGAAAATGTTAGAATCATTCTGATCAGCAAAAAAGAAAAGAAGGTAATATTATTTATTTTCTACTGTGTATTTCCAGAGATGCAGCTGTTTGATTTTTTCCCAATTTTTTTATTTTGAAAAATGTCTCCCCTACGGACATGTTGAAAGAATAATACAATGAATGGCCACAAATGTTAGAGTTATCCTTTTAGTACCTTGCTTCATTCACATTTTTGTTCTTCATCTCTCTCTATAGACATTTTGATCCATTTGAAAGTTACTTGCAGTCAACACTTCAACCCCAAATGCTTTAGCATAAATCACCCAAGAACAAGAACGTTCTCCTACAAAACCATAATAGTGTCATAATATACCCAAGAAATTGACTATCTAATTAGACAGTCCTTCCTTGATGCCTTATTGCTTTAGATTTAGGAGCCTTGCAATAATTGCATGTTGTATTTACTTGTCTCTTCCGACTCTTTTATTCTGGAATGAGTTTTTAATTTGATACAGTGAAATGCACATTTTAAAAATTATGTAGTCTCTGGAGTATCATCAATTAATACCGATAGCAAATAATCATGAAAACAACCCTGTACTTAACTGAGGGGGGGGGGGGACGAATAATCACTTCGCTAGGAAAACTTTCCAAATTCAATGCACCTCAACTGCTGTGAGATAAAATAGAAGGGAAGCAAATTTGGATGTAACCACAGGCTTCCCATATAGACCTCACACGTCAAGTTTAGCACTTCGAATGGAACCCAATAAATGAATTGGTGGTCCCTCTAGTCTGTGCAGCCCAGGTAAACGTGCAGGTGATGCACCAGGCCTGGCCAACAAAATGAAGACACATTTTTATTTCTTCCTCTCTGTCCTTCCTTCTCCCTTAAATCCTCAATGTCATTTTCTGTAAGAATTTGTCCAATGTTCTGACCGAAGTTGTATGAGTACTACTAATGAATGTGTTATATTAAATGTATTTATACTTAATTATATATTAAGTATTCCTTCTCAGAATACTTCCCTTCAGCCTACTTATCATATGGGCACTAAGCTCACTGCTTGTTAATCTCTATGGAGAAAGTCTTCACTTTACTGGAAATGCCATGTGAAAAAGGTATCCAAATCTTCTATATTTTGTAAATAGAATTTTATGTGTCGTATTCAGATGCATCCAAGAATACATCTTTGGACACTATTAATAGAGGGACTTCACCCAGCAAATGCAAGCAGTGTAACCTGGCTCATTGTACCCTCAATGACTCCCCAACAATAAAAAAAAAAAAAAAGAAAAGAAAAAAAGAAAATGTCTCATCTTGGTACAGTAAAATATTAATGAATCTTTAGCGTTTATATATTTATAGGCAAATGTACCATTTTCAGTGCTTTTCCATAGCTAAATATGCAGATGACAAATGTAATAAGTGTCCTGAACTGATTTTGCAAATCCTCTGTCAAACACACACGATACATTTTGTTTCCCCTGAAACATAACTCTTCATCAAAAGGAAAGGGATTGTTACAGTGAAAAAAGAATAGCAGAAATGTTGCTGTTTTTCTGTTTTTCATTTTTATGTGAAACTCAGAAATCAATCAGAGATGGCCTAGATTTCAAATGTAACAAAGGCAACAAAGGGGGTTTCTATTGCCCCCTAGTGTCTGACTTTATAATGGGCCTATTTTTGAACATGACCCGTACTGCAACCTAGAATAGAAAAAAGGAAAAGGCCATTACAATAGAATCTTGGAGTCTGTTTCTCTTAAAGCCAATCTACTGTCACTGTATAAACTTGTCTATATAGGACAATGCCAACAATTTACATATTAAAGAGTAATATTTATAAATATAGTGAACTGTGTTCAAAATTAATTTTATTATTAGTTTGGATCAGTATAAATATTTAGAAGGCATAATCCCTGATGAAGCAAGAAATATTATATAATAAGATCATCACTCCACTGATATGTACTTGAAATATTACAGACTTTTTTTTCACTTTTAAAGAGACCTAATATAAAGAAATCTATTTAATATGGATAACACATTTTATGTGCCCAAGGATTTTCCTACTTTACAATGAGATTCAAATTTTAGAAATTAAGCAGCTTATTGCATCATTATGTAAACTTGTTCATTTCCCATCTACCCCCTCAAAATGTTCAGTAGTTCACTGACACAGGGAACCAACAGAACGGATTTAACTAGCTTCAACAGTGCAACGGAAACACTCTAGTTAAACGTCACTGGAGATAAGCCCCAACATAATCCTAATGATCCGATTCAACACATATTTGAATAGTCATGTATTTTTCATCCTTTTCATGTCATGGGTATAATGCAGTCCTGTAGATTACAGCGTCCAGGGAGTGGCTTAGATTGGTGTTTTATTGGTCTGCAATGTAGTTGTCAAAGTACAACTCTTTCCTTTTAGGAATATCTGTAGTTGGCATAGAGATGTCATTTTCTCCTATAATGGCCTGATAAAGATCAGGTTTTAGCATTTAAAGTTTTGTTTTAAAGTCAAGTTGAAGTTTTTAGCCATTAATTTTATCTGGTATGAGGCAGGCTAGAGTGGTGTATGCAAGTGATAACCACTCCTTCTCTGAAAATAAACCGCTCAGTTGGCTTTGGCAGGGTTTCAACAGTGGAAAACTTATCTGCTTGTAAAGTTCTCCCTCACGTATGCACTTTCTCCATTTATATTTTACATTTCTCAGTCTAAAGAGATATGCAGGATGGAAAAAGCAGGAACAGGAAAGTTTAGGATCCATATATATAAATGCATTTGGAATAATGTTAACTCTCTACCAATAAGCAAATTCTGCCTTTTGGTTTTTCTCTCTAATTTATGTCTTAAGAATCTTAGCCTTTAAAACCGTAAAATACGGTATTTATTTTCGTAAGGCTAACCTGCAATCATATAAGTCACGTATTTTGTCATTTTGTATTTTTACATGGAGGAAAGGTGCTCGAGGGCTTATGAGGGTCCTGAATGACCAATTATTCACAAAATCAGGTCTGCGTCATTGGTCCTTTGGCCCTGAGTGTTCGTATTACCAAGGCATTGAGTAAAATATGGCAATGAGATACTGGGTTTTTTTAGCAAATGTGCAAAAAATAGCTGTAGAAAAATGTGAAAGTGTTCTAGTAAATGATGAAAGTGGAAGAAAATTTGACCAATACAAATTCTTCACGTAAAAGGGAGAAAAATAAAAAGTAAACAAATGTCCCCAGAGGCCTGAATAGAATGTTGGTTTCTCAGTTTTATTTAGTAACAAAACAACTCATTCCCAGACTTTCTTTCTTTATGGCACCTACCCCACCAGCACACACAGACCTCAGCCATCACTGACTTATAAATGTCACCTCTGTGTCCCTATCTCCCACATCCTATAGAAAAGTATTTTCCTTTCATTATTTCTCTCAAAGTCAGGATTTGAGCCTTGAAAACTCATACAAGGTATAAACTCTATCTTAGTTTGGGGTCCTATACACTAGGGGGCTTGAACAACAGAAGTTTATTTCTCATGGTTAAGGAGGCTGAAAGTGTGAGAACAGGATGCCAGCAGGTTGGATTCGGGTGATGGCCCTCTTCCAGGCTGTGGCTGGTGGTTTTCTCATTGCGCCCTTACATGTTGGAAAGAGAGCAAGAGGACCTACTCACCTCCTATAGACGCCATGTCTTAATACTGTCACATTAGGGGTTAGGATTCTGGGCTGGTGGGACACAGACATTCAATTTATCACAAGTATCCTAGAAAGCGACTCTTTAGGCCAAAATCATCACTGTGGGGGACAGAAGTGACTCTGGAAGGCTGCATAGTCCTTTACAACTTTGGTTATCCTACTTATAGGAAGGGACAGACACTTAAAGGGGATTTGGAGCCAGGTGGAAACGCCAGGGCCTAAACTCTATAAACATGTGTCACAGTAACAACAAAATTTAGCATTTTTCTATGAGCAAATCAGCCAGTCCCTTTTCTACATCCCTAGGAGATTACAACGGGCCATAGCTATGGGAAGGCTGTGCAGATGGTCCCTGGAGATGGTGACTATGTGTCTTCCTTATTAGGTTTCTGCATCTCAGTGCCCCACACTTTAACAGACACGTATAGGGATTTAATTATGCTCAGGAGGAAAATAGAATTAGAAGTGCCTTATATACACAGAGAGATTGATCAACTTTGGGGAGCTTTAAGATCTATTTCAAGAGACGAGGCAACATTCATCAAATTGTCTAAGAATAAAAAAAATGCATTGTAGATTCAAAAGTGTTACTAAAATGCTGAAAATTAACTACAATAGAACCTCTGTAAGTTGACCGACCCTCCAAAGGACTGTACCAAACTGGTCAACGCATGGAGATGGTCAACATAAGGAACTAGGCCTGCTGTACTGATGAATACATGTGTTGCATGTCTGGTCAACTTAAGGAGGTGGTCAGTGTAGGGAGGCAGTAGGCTGAGGAGGTTCTACTGTAATTTTGACTAGTTCCATATGGGAAAAATATATTGAACACTGCAAGAAGTATAAAGAAGGTCTCATGCCCTGAAGTTGGGGAGCACATGTAATGCAGGATTAAATGCCAATTCAGTAAAACAGACCACAGATGCTGACAGAGTTCAGAGGGAGGGAAGAGGTGCTGGGAGTAGCCACACGGACCACAAAGAGTTGGGATCGAAGCTGATCCTGTGGAGATGCTAGGACATGGATCAGCAGGAGTGAGCTAGGGAGGCAGGACAGGCAGGAGGCAGGCACAGAGGATGGGGTCTGGGAGTGCTTGATGCAGAGCTGACTGGTGGGGGCAGAGACAAGATGGCTGACTGAAGCCAGCTTTCCACAGAGGCTCCTGTCCAGAAGGAGAGTTAAAGGACAAAAATTTAGCAAGTAACCTGGTGGATTAGAGCTGCACCAAGAGAGAAGGTTGAAGAACGCACATCAACCCCGCTGAGGTGAGCTGCAACCCCAAGGATACAAACAAAAGTTACAAAATTCATCACCAAGTGAACGGGAGTCCCCTCCCCCATGAGAATGGCTCAGAGGGCCCCACAAATAAATGGCAGAGTTCAAAGGTCCTCCCACTACACTCCACGGGAGACACCCTCTAAAAACTGGACTACCTCCCCTACTAGGGTGCCACGGTGTTCTCCTGCCAGGCATAAAACTGTATAAAACTCTATATATTCTCTACCTGCAACTCTGAGCTCCCAGCACTCCCCTCACTCTGAGGTCTGGAGGCCTGTCCCTCAGGAGTCCAGATTCTTGGGTGATTTCTCGAGGGGTGTGGACAGGGCCTAAACTGCAGCTGGTCAGTGCTGACTCTGGGGCACGGGACTGAGGAGAGAATGGTCAGCTGAGAGGGAACCACACCTGAGCAGCGGTGCCCCAAGGTGCAGAGCAGCAGTTATCTTTTAGCAACAATAGGGCTTACTCCCAGATATTCTGAAGCCATACCCCCTGTCTCCCTGGGCAAACAGAGGAGGCCAGGCATCTACTCAGGTGGCAACCACCACGGAACAGATCTGGGAAGGAAACGCAGGCCCTGTGAGTAAAGAGTTTGCCTGAGGCGGTACCAGCCTGGGTGGAGCGCGGGGACTAGAAACACACGCACAGAGCCGGGAAGTTCCTAGGGCAGGGATGACCCAGAGGACTGCTTTACTGAGCATAAGACACACCTGGCCCTCAGGGGATCGTCAGCCTATACACAAAGGAAGACAGGAGACTAAAACTGACAGGTAACTGAATACAAACCTGCAGGAGCAAAAACTGGGCCTGAGGCACAGGCTCTGGGAACTCAAAACAGCTTCTCTTCTGCAAGGGAATTTAACAGGGACAGAAACAAATTCCTGCAAAGTTGTTATGTTCTGTTCTGTGAGTAACATCAATCAGGGGTGAGGCTGGAACTGAGAAAACACACCCCAGCCTCCATCAAGCACCCGAGGTTGTCAGGCCTCACCTCCCCCTCTAGATAGACACAGGGCACATAGGCCTGGATGAGCAGAAAAACAGATTACCTTGTGATTCAGGCAGGTGCAAACTCCTGGAGTACCTGTTCACTACAGGCAACTGAGTCAAAGCCCTGCTGGACTATCACTGACTGGGTGTGACAGAGGTGCAAGGTAGGGAAGGAGGCATCAAACTTCCCAGACTGGTCTATTTGCTGTGTGGGTCCTCCTGATTCCACAGAGCACTAGAGCAAACCATATCAGAGTAGTCACCAGACCCCTGCAATCCAGTTGCCAGAGACCTTTTAAACTCTCGCACCTGAGACAGGTGCTGCCTGAGACAATTGATTTGGACCTTTTGAACTGAGCCAATCACCTGAGGACTATTTAGGTGGTGCCCTAGGTTTGTGGTTGTAGGAAGGTTTGATTTCCCTTTTCTAACTGTTGTCTGTGGGGGGTGGGGTGAGTTAATTGCTGGTGTTTCTCCACAGCTGAGACTTCAACCCAGAGTAACTGTTTCACTAGGGTCGAACAGAAACTAGCTGAAAACAAGACAGAACCACTTAGCCCCACCACACCAAACAGGTTCCCAGTTTCTCAGGCCATAGCACTGTACAGGTCCTCAACAAAGCTCTAGGGGAAAAATCAAATGGTGTAAAACAATCATGGGGTGGAATCAGCAGAAAAACTCTGGTAACATGAATAACCAGAATAGATCTACCACCCTCAAGAAAAGATCTGGCAGATGTAACTGAAGATCCCATTCATAAACAGCTGGCCAAGATGTCAGAAATCGAATTCAGAATTCGGATTGCAAACAAGATTAATAGAATGGAGGAAAATTTGGAAATAGAAATTCAAGGAGCAATTCAAAAGTTGGAATTGGAAATTTGAGGAGAAATTCAAAAGTTGTCTCAAGAATTTAACGAATTTAGAGACAAAACCACCAAAGATTTTGACACACTGAAGCAAGAATTTGCAGCCCTCAAAGATCTGAAAAATACAGTAGAAGCCCTCAGTAACAGAGTGGAGCAAGCAGAAGAAAGGATTTCTGACATTAAAGACAAAGCCTTTGCAAGCTCTCAAACTCTCAAAGAGGAAGAGAAATGGAGAGAAAAAACAGATCATTCTCTTAGAGACCTCTGGGATAATTCAAAGAAGGCTAATATCCGCCTCATTGGAATTCCTAAAAGTGAAGAAGTGGCCTCACCAGGCACAGAGGCCCTTCTCCATGAAATTATGAAAGAGAATTTTCCAGACATGACAAGAGATTCTGAAATTCAGATAGCAGATAGTTTCAGAACCCAAGCACGACTCAATCCGAATAAGACATCCCCCAGGCATATCATAATTAACTTCACTAAAGTTAATATGAAGGATAAAATTCTTAAAGCAGCCAGATGTAAGAAATCCGTTACCTACAAAGGGAAGAATATTGGAATGACTACAGATCTCTCTGCTGAAACTTTTCAAGCCAGAAGAGGGTGGTCGACTTTTAATCTCCTAAAGCAGAATAACTTTCTATCCCAGATCCTGTATCCAGCTAAACTGAGTTTCATTTATGATGGATATGGAATGCCATTAAATACTTTAATGACATTCATATGTTGAAGAAATTTGCCTTAACCAAACCAGCTCTTCAGGATATTCTCAGATCTATCCTCCATAATGACCAGCCCAATCCTCTACCACAAAAGTAAACTCACTAAGAAACTTTTGATATAACTCCAACTTCCACAGTGGTGAAAGGATTAAAAATGTCCACTGGACTTTTGAAAAATTCGATACCCAAAATTTTACCAGACTTATCAATATTATCCATTAATGTGAACAGCCTAAACTGTCCTCTAAAGAGGCACAGGTTAGCTGACTGATACAAAAACTCAGGCCAGATATTTGCTGCATACAAGAGTCACATCTTA
>CAUYPK010062890.1:0-18159 GCA_963574355.1 Loris lydekkerianus
CAGGGGTGGCGAACAAGTTCGACTACGCGCTCGGAGATCGCTCCTCAGAGGTCCCTCCTCAGAAGCAGCATAACAAAATCCAAACTTGGCAAACAGCCACAGTATACAAAATAATGATAAGAGGCAAAGAGCCAAAATTCATTTTGGCCAGGAGCCGCATGCGGCTCTAGCCATGTGTTCGCCACCCCTGCATACTGTAGGAACCATGGCTAGAGAACCCCAATATTGAATGGACAGCTAGCCAGTCATAACTTTCACCACCATCAGGCTGAAAACAGAAAGTTGGGATTTTAAGACAAAAGGTGGCATTGGTTTTTGTTTTTCTTTTTTTGAGACAGAGTCTCACTATGTTGCCCTGGGTAGAGTATATGGTCTCACAGCTCATAGCAACCCCAAACTCTTGGGCTTAAGCAATTCTCTTGCCTCACCCTCCCAAGTATCTGGGACTACAGGTGCCTGCCACAATGCTATTATTTGCAGTTGTCATTGTTGTTTAGTTGGCCTGGGCCAGGTTCAAACCCGCCAGCCTCAGGGTATGTGGCTGGCACCATAACCCCTGTGCTATGAGCACCGAGCCGAGGTGGCATTTTTTGGAGCTGAAACTCTTGCCATTCAAAAAGATTGGGGTTTCCAATCAAATGATTTGCAATCCTCTCTGTCCAAACACTACCGTGGTCTGTTTGTTCCTGTCAGTTTTTAATTTCAGAGTCTCTCCTTCATCTACTTACTCAGAGATTTCTCCCTGTCATTATCCCTAGAGCAGCCCCTGGGCATGCCCTTCTGATCACTCCTACTCCAGGATCCACCTCTCTTTCAACTTTCTGACACACCTCCTTTCTGGTACCCTGAACACTAACAACTCCATCAACTAATCCTGCAGTTTATGGAGCAATAAGCTTCACTGGGCCCATTACATTTGTCTTTTGCTGGTATTACTAGTTCACTTTATATTTCAGACAGCACTTCAGAAGAGTAGAGGTTCTCTTTCAGAAGCTAATGAATGTTTAGCACTTTAGATGTAAATTTTCCCTTATAATAGCATCTCAGCCAGCTTATTATAGATGTTTTTGCCTTTGGCAATATTTTTCAAGGGCTGATTCCCAAACCAACATTATAGAAGAGTCTCTAATTTTACATTATCTTTCACAGAAAGTTCTTGTAGATAACTGGGATGACAAGAATCTTAAATAACAACTCTAAGCAGTGTTTTATGCTTTGTTAGTTAGATTTGCCCTTACTTTGACCTCGTGTCTGGTCTAACTAAATACACCCATGTACTGCTAGCACCTTCAGGCATCAGATTTTTCACATCTGGAGACTTCTTTAGGCAAGAATTGTATAAAGTATAACTCTAAAGCAGGGGTCAGTAATCTACAGACCATGGCAAAATCCAGCCTATATGTATAAATAAAGTTTTATTGGAACATGGCTATGCCCATGATTTACAGATTGTCTGTGGCTGCTTTCACTTTACAGAGACTGAGTTGAGGGGTTGCAACAGAGGCTGTGTGGGCCTGAAAGCTTGAAATATTTGCTATTTGACTCTTTACAGAAAAAGTTTGCTGATTCTTGATTTTAGGTAAGGAGACAGCATGCTATAGAGGTGATAACTGAGCAGGGTTTTGAAGAATAACTAACATTGTATTCACAGGAGTTAGAAAAGATGTTTTTGTTTAAAAAAACATGCTTCTTAACAAACATTCTTTTGTTAAAAAGAATAGATGTTGAGGGCGGTGCCTGTGGCTCAAAGGAGTAGGGTGCTGACCTCAGATGCCAGAGGTGGCAGGTTCAAACCCAGCCCTGGCCAAAACTGCAAAAAAAAAAAAAAAAAAAAAAAAAAAGATGTTGAAACCAAGAAATACATGTGGTAACAATGGTCTGGGTTTTGTTTGGGGTATTTTCTGCCTGTTTGGTTGGTTGGTTGGTTGGTTTTGCCACAGCATAAAACCCAAGAGATTGATGGGAGATGAGCAGCAGAGGCAGACAGGAAACGGCCAGATCCAAAAGACCGGGTTTGCATCATGCTAAGTAAGATTAATTGTTCAGTGTTTCTCAGATTTCCAATCAAAGTTAATAGAGTTTATAGAAAAAAAAGGAGAAAGAAAAAGAGAAAAAAATGCCCCATGGTTAAAAATCTAAGTATTGGGTTAATACTCTCAACAAATTGAATCATTTGACATTCAACAAATTGTTGCAGGATTTCTCAGAGCCTTTATAATGCATCTCTCTGCTGGGCACAATGGCTCACGTCTGTAATCTCAGCACTCTGGGAGGTGGAAGTGGGTGGATTGCTTGAGCTTAGGAGTTCAAGACCAGCCTGAGCAAGAATAAGCCCCTGTCTCTACTAAAATTAAAAAGACTAGCTAGGCATAGTGGTGCTTGCCTGTAGTTCCAGCTACTCAGGAGGCTGAGGCAAAAGGATCATTTGAGCCCAAGAGTGTGAGTTTGCTGTGAGCTATGATGCGATAGCACTCTACCCAGGGCAAAAGAGTGAGACTGTGTCACAAAAAACTAAACTAAACTAAACTAAAATAAAATGTATCTCTCCATTGGAATCTCTAAGAAAGGGAATATAGTCTATAAAATTCCCAACTATTTTATATATGTATTTGTTGGGGTTTTCTTTGAGTATTTTTTTTTCTAAATTAATATGATGGTACAATTTTTAGGTTACATTGTTCTCACTTCCAGAGTTAGAATTTCCAATTTATCTGACTACATATCATTCTTTAGCTAATTATCTTGTAGAACTTGTAGTATTCACAGAACTAGTATTCACCAAAACACTTTGGGAAATCTTATTTGAAAAACAGGCAGCCAGTGGGAGGATTTAGGCAGAGAGATGTGACCAGACTTGTGTTTTAGGAGGATTTCTTTGGCAGCTGTATGAGGAACGGGCTGTCAGGAAGACAGAACAAAGGCAGGGAGACAAGATAAGGAGCTGGAGCAATAGTTCAGGTGAGAGATGATAAAGAATAACATAACATTTCCCAACACTCATTTGTGTAACACGTCTGTTGTAAAAAAGAAAGAAAGAAAAAGGGGGGGGGGGGAGAGAAGAGGAAGGGAAAAGAAAAGAAAAGAAAAGAAAAAAAAAAGAAAAGAAAAGAAAAGAAAGATAACATCTTACCTTGTCTAAGAGGTTTCATATTACTGCCCCTGGATCAAGGTCTTCCCCTTTGGAGGAAGCACAAAAAGTCTACAGCTTTGATTGTTTTGCCTTATGTCTCACCTAGTCACTCCCTGAATCTGAACCTGACACCTGGTGCTGGCTTTTGGTTCTTGCACATCACCTGGGTTTATCACAGCCTGCAGGGTTTCTGACTTGCTACTTGCTTTTTTCGTTTTCTACAGCATTTGTAACTTCCTGGAGTCTGCTCTGAGCTGTGCCTTGCCTTCCCTTCCCTTCCAATATCCAAGCACTTCAGTGAGCCGACTGAGCCTGCCTGCCTGCATGTTGGTTCCACGAAGTGGATTGTGTACACCTAACTGCTCTCCTGCCTTCATTCCCCTGCGTGCATAGAACTCTGTCCCCACAGCCCACGCAGGGGCTCCGCCCTGACCTCCCTGACCCGAGCACCTTCTCAGGCAGCCTGTTCTCCTTTTTCCAGCTCCCACACCAGGTTTTATCACTTGCACAATCCATTTCCTAATCACCTGCTGCTCCTTTCTATCTGGAACCTCTCATACTGTTGCAATTGTGACTGAGCCAAAAATCTGACAACAAAGACAAAATCAAACTCTACCTGATTCTTTTTTCCAAGGGGATTTCCAAGATTCCTTTATACTTCTCAGGCTTCCGTTGGGCTGGGTGATTCAGTTTTTCTCAAAACTTTTGCCCAGGAATAGATTTAGAGATCAATTATCCTGAAGATGACGGCACCCACCCTTCATTCTGCCCTTCTCTCTTACCACATTTAAGGGATGCTATTCTGTGTTTCTACCTTCATGCGGAACGAAAGAAAGAAAGAAAGGATGATTTAAGGCATGTTGGAGAACAAGGTCAGGACTGGAACTCTTGAGAAGAACCTGATTCTCCCCCCAAGTCGTGGCCATCATGACTGCTATTTCATTTCTGTCTCATGGCTGGAAGGCGCTCCCATCACAGGGCCATTCAAACTTGTTATTCCATGCAGAGCACATGCTGTCCCAGGAGTGGTCCAGCTGGGAGGGGCCAGAGAGGTGCTAAGCCAAGAGGTTCCAGAGAGAGCAGGGACAGCTCCACAGGAAGGGGTGTGAAGAGCCCTGGCCAGAAGCAGGCTGGCTCTGCGGAGCGCAGAGTGGTTTGGCTGGAAGGTAATGAACATTCTTTGTCCTGCAGGGTCTCCCAGATCCTGCTGCTGGGCTCTGCAGGGCTGGCGCTGGCATGTTTTAGCCACATGCCCTCCTCACTACCCCTACAGTCCCTGGCTGTGGTCTGGTCCTCTGCTGGGCCAAACTATGTGATCTCTTTTGGTGAGCTGGCAGCCACACGCTATGAGCTGGACTGAACAGTGTATGTCCCTGTTCCCTTGACTCATTATTTTACGACTAAACAATCAGCATATTTCTGTGAAAGCCCATCTCTTTTTCTGAATTCTGAACCACTATTCATTCAGGAACATATTTTAAGCTTTCTTGTCCTAATGAATATCAGACACATGTTCAGGAGAAGAAAAAGGATGGCTCTGTATAGGAACAGTGAGTTACCTCTAAGTGATAAAAGATGTGAACTCGCTCTCAAAGTACTTGTTCCTAATTATTCCACTTCTGCGAGACTTATTTGACTGTTAAGACCCAAGCCAGCTCTAGAAACATTTGAAGCTTCATATTTCTGTCTGGCCTGGAGGACGCTGAGCTTACAGAATTCCTAGCCAGCTCACAGACTTTTCTTTAGAATTGAGATTTGAGGAAAGCATTTTTTTTTTTTTTTTTTTTTTTCCCACAGACTTGTATTTCAGAAAAGCAGCAACAATCAGTGTCAGGCAATTCTTTTCAGGGAGTGTGGTCTTCTGTTTATTTTATGTTTTGAAAACTTCAGGTAAGAAGAGTAGACTAATCTCTAAAAAGGAAATCACAGTTGATAGAAACCACGTTCAAGGGAAGGGCTTCGCTGTTTCTCAGAGTTCTTCTGACAGATTTCACTCACCAGTCTCATGTATATATGTGTGTTTCTGAAATGAGTATAGGTATAGCAATGCTAGAAATATACCCACCTATTTAAAGTTCTGCCTAACCTGGAAACAGTATCCTCCTCCTTGTAAGTCTTCCAGCTAAAAGTTATTAAATTATAAGTGCCAAATCAGATCAAACTCATATATTTTTTAAGTTTCACAAATTTGTGGGTGGGTTAAGTTTAAAGTCCTCATGTCAAGCAGGGTAGAAATCAGAATTTCCAAGATCAAGGTTGGAAAAATACTATGAAAACTAATGATATTTTAGTTCTCTAAACTTTCCTTCAAGATGGGATGGTTAGGTAACGTTTAAGTTGCATTTTGACAAGTTCCAGGACATTTGTGTGTATCTGCCTAAATTAATAACAATGATGTTTTTAGGAATGAAGGAAAGAAGGAAGGAAGGAAGAAAGGAAGGAAGGAAAGAAGGAAGGAGGGAAGGAAGGAAGGAGAAAGAAAGGAAGGAAGGAATAAAGGAGGGAAGCGAAAGAAAGAAAAGAAAGAAAAACGTGGAAATGTGGGCAAGACAGCTGGAAAACACTCATGCCTGGTTCTCCATTCCCCAAGTCCCTTCCCTGAACAATGGAAAATCAGGCAAGGAACAAGGGCATTCAGAAGGTGGTCAATGGACTCCCAGAAAGCAAATATTTCAAATATTATTCCTTTTCCTCTTCACATTCTTTCCTGGCATTTTCAGGACTTACGGTTGAATGAAGAAAGGATTTCATGCAATTATTTCTTAACCTTCCCCGGAAACATGTAAAAGTTGAACTTCTATGGAGTTCCCACATTTGAATAAATAATTCTGACTCTGTCCATCCCCTAGGAAAGAATGTCACTCACCACTGCTCCCCTCCTACATGCCATCTATGTTCCAATGTACTGACTTTTCTTTTCCTTCATTCCATTGTTTACTTTTTTTATTTCAAAATATTAAGAGGGTACAAATTTTTCGGCTACATGGATCACTCTTGTAATGTTTGAGTCATGGCTACAAGTGTGACATCATCCAAGTAGTGCTCACTGTACCCATGAGGTAGAGCTTGACCCTGCCTTCCTCTCCCCTCCCTGCTGCTTGATTTCCACTGGGCTTTACTTCCCTCTGTGCACACATGTGCTCATCAGTTAGTGGCAATTTAACAGCAAGTACATTGGTGGTTGATTTTCAAAATCACATTGCACATTACAAACATTATTAGAAAACCACTCACCTAGATGATACCTGGTTAGATAGGTTTGTGTGCGTGTGAGTGTAAATGTATATATGTAGAGCCATAAAAAATTTGTTTCAAAGTAAAATGATTCAAAGTACTGTAGAATCATAACAGTATACTAGAACTGACTAAATTTTTCACAAGAATTTTCAAAAAGTTTTAAAGTAGCCATTTATACTACACAAATACTAAATTTGTTGATCTGCAAAGCTAACTTGAAGGACATTTTAAAGAGAGGCTCTTTTGTAAAAGGAAAATTGTGTAGTTCCCATTCTAATAGTCCATAGTGATACAGTTCTACCCATGGTTAAAGGATTTTTACCAATGTTAACTGACTGATCTTCACAACAATTCTGTAGGAGGCAAATATTATTAATGGTTTCATTTTACTGATGGGGAATCTGAGTCAAGGAGAGATTAAGTGATGTGCCAAAGAACATAACAGGACAAAGTGCTAGATAAGGGGATTAGGACACTGAAGATTCTGAATTTCAGTCCTCATTATAAATCACAGAAACAAGATAAAATACATGATAACAGATTTTTTTTTGACAAATAGGATCTCATGAACCTGAAACTTCTAATGTGAGCAATTTTGAAATTGCCAATAATAAGTGTCTATTCTAAATAAATCACCTAATTTATCTCAAGTGTCTGTTGAAAATAAATCTTCTAGTAAAAAATGTAATACAAAAAATCAAAAATTAATATATGCCTAGCAGTCAATTCTCATCATGCTGGGTCTAAGGTAGCCCTAAATAGCCACAGCCTATTGTATCCTATGTTATAAACTCATGGCATCCATAGTTTGCAGGGATAAGATCCTATCAGACTGTGTCCAGACACCTGTATCATGAGTGACTTCAAATTCCCAATTTATCATGACCCAATCAGTTTTCTTTCATCCATTACTATTCCTACTCCGAGTCAGCTAAACTACACTGAGCAAAGAAGGAAATGAAGGGAGCGAGGGGAGAAAGACACACACACAGAGAAGTATGTTTTAAGATTATTGTGGTTGGAATTGAAATATTATTCTATGCATCTGCTTGGCTCTCCAGAGAAACAGAACCAGAAGGAATATACATGTATCTAGAAAGGGAAAGAGACTTACTATAAGGAACTCGCTCACTTGGTTACAGAAGCAAAGAAGTCTGTGATGTGCAGTTGGCAAGCAGGAAAGCTGAAGTTAGTCCAAATCCAAAGACCTCAGAGCCAGCAGAGCTGAGGATCCAAGCCCCAACGTCTGAGAAGACAGTCAAGCAGAGAGCACGAGTTTCTTCTTATTCCTCCTTTTTTGTCCTATTCAGGCTTTCAGTGAACAGGATGAGGCCCACCCACATCGGGAAGGGCAGTCTGCTTTACTCAGTCCACTGGTGCAAATGTTAATCTCACCCAGAAAAACCCTCACAGACACACCCAGAATACTAGGCAACGAAATGTCTGGGCATCTCATAGCCTTGTCAAATGGACACATGAAATTGGACCTGCTCAGTATCTCTCTCCAAATTTTCCTCCTATCCTGTCTTTTACCCTAGTTAGACAGCATCGGGCAAAAGGGAAAAAGAAGTAATACTCAGCGCTTGAGGTTTTATGGATTTATTTTTCAAATATAACTAATATCTAATGTTGACTATGTGTACATACTGTTCTAAATGCCTTATAAATATTAACTCATTAATAACTCATAATAACTCCATAACATGATTAACTCCATTAATCCTCATAATAACTCCATAACATTATCACCACCTCTGTTCTACAGATGAGGAAACCAAGGCACAAATGTGAGTCCAGCATCCTAAAACTAGTGTATGGTGGAGCCAGGATTCAAACTCAGCAAGTGTGGCTTCACAGTCACGCTCCTAATCACCACACTGACACCTGAAAACTCACAGTGAATAATAGTTTTAGAGAAAGATTTGAGAGAGACAGAAGTCAAACCCTGAAAGACTCTAAACATAAAGTTAGTTCATGGTCATGAAGTGGCATAATGAACACTGAAGACTCCAAAGGGGAAGGATGGGAGGGGCTGCAGGATGAAAAATTACTTATGAGGTACAGTGTTCAGGTGATGGGTACACTAAAAGCTTAGACTTCTCCATTCATTTCTGTAACAAAAAGCCATTTGTGCCTTCTAAATAGATTAAAACATTTGTTTTTGAAATAACAAGGGAAAAAAGTAATGTTGCTATAAGCAATAGATTTAGCAAAATGATGCATGATGATCTAAGTGGCAGGTTTGTCATATCCCCCAAGAAATTCTAGATTTCCAAGTAATGTGCACATCTAAATGAAGGGAGACTTGAGCCTTGTTTCATTAGTGGTGGCAGCAGGCCTCCCATTGCTCCATCCCCTCCCCATCTGTGCCCCCACGAGTCACAGCAGGGAATGGAAAGGTAGGGCCTGGTAAGCATGTCAGGGCATAAAGGGCATGATGCAACCCCATCAACTTTCTCAGGGCTGCAGAACAACACAAGAGGGCATCAGAACATCTCCTATTCTTCACTGTCCTCCCATCCCAAGAGGCAAGCAGAAGATCAGCCTGGGGAGACCTCAAGCAGCTAGTAGTCTCTGGAGAACTGAGAACTCGAGGATTCCAGCAGGATAGATCCTTGCTCCCAGAAACAAATAGGTTCCATCACAAACAATTTCTGAGGACCAATGGACACCATGGTGTGCCCTAAGGCTCCAGAAATTAGACAGGGGAAAGGGTAGCAATAAGATCCTGAATGAACTGAATAAATGATTGACCAAAATTAACCTGAGTTGAATATGGTCAAAATTGAGTTAGAAAAATTGGGGGCAGGGGGTGTTTGTTTTTGTGCAGCTAATTTTGCAGTCTGAGACTTGGATGGACCCTGCTTGGCTAAAAAGAAATAAAATTTGTTTAATTTTATAACCAGTTCTCTCTCTCTCTCTCTCTGCCAAAGGAAAAGGTTCAAAAATGTTTTGAAAAATAACATCACTATTAGACTAAGTATATGACTTCCCAAAGAAATTATTCTATACAGAGCAACACTCCTTTCTGTAACAGTTCATTATGTTCTGTTTCTTGAAAACATTAGTCTAATTAGCTCAATCTGGTATTCGTGCTACAGACCTGGTCCTTAAAATGACTAAAAGTAGTTTAGTAATGGTTGCTGTTCGTTAATTCAGATAAAGTTGCAAGATTTGAGGCTAAGATGGAAAAGATTTAAGATTTTGTGAAGTTGGTATCTAATTTAGCTTTGAGTTTGGCTACTATTCAAACCAAAGCTTTGAAGCTTTTCGACATGGTGAAACAACATTGTGATGAAGGATCAAAGGATGAAAAGTTCAATGCAAATAAGGGTTGGTTCGTGCATTTTAAAGGTAGTGATGCCTTATATAACAACAGGGTGTAAGATGAAGCAGTAAGTGCTGAGGTGGCAGTTCTAGGGAGCACAAAGACTCCCTCTCTTAAAGGCAGTAAGAGGACTGACACCTCGCGCCCTCAAACCCACACTAGCCACAAGATCTCTTGTAATAGAAAAGAGAACAATAAAACTGATCTTGCAAGCCTGGGCAACACAGCGAGATCCGGTCTCTACAAAAAATAATAAAAATTGGCAGGTGCGGAGGTGCATGCCTATAGTCACAGCTAACAGGGGGCTAAGGCAGGAGGATCACATGAGCTCAGGAGCTTGAGGCTGTAGTGAGCTATGATTGTGCCCCTTCACTCCAGCAACAGAGCGAGACTCTGTCTCAAAGAAATCGATAAAAAACCCTGATACTGCAGAATCAATATTCGTAAAATTCATCCAATGATCACAGATCTCTCCAAAATGTTCTCAAAATTGCTGTGATAAAGGAAAGTTTTTTTTTCATACCTTAGCTCTGATTAGGTGTTTTCTTAACTCCCTATTTGCTAATGGTAGTATAATAAAGAGGCTTTACCTAAGGTCATTTTTTTAAGAAGCTGGACTTCATATTATAAACCAGTGTAATATATGACTGTGCTATTGATTCAATATGAAGCAAAGTACATTGGCTTGATTTGAATAATTTTTCTTATAGAATCTTCTAGTAGAAATACAACTCATTTTAGTGCATGGAATAGCTCCATAGTTAGAATATGAAAATACAATTAAAGGATCAATCTTTTAGAAATATATATTTTCAGGAAAATAAGAATGGAGAATCTAGTTATTAAAACAGATGCTATAAACCAAATATAATTGTTGACATTTAAAATTCTGCAAATTCAATGAATTTGCCTTTGAAAATTTTAAGATACTCTGAATGATTCCAAACAGACTTATTAAAGAAAATTCCAGGACTCTGTCTTTAATATGTTCCTTATTATACCTTTCCTAAGCAATCTCTATGAGTTACGGAAAGTCTGTCAGCCTTCAATTTGATTTTATTAGCATTTGTTGCTTTAAATCAGACTTTTCACATTATTTATACCACGGTATTTTTAATTCAATATTCAAAATGATAGAACATATGCACTGAACCACGGATAGGGACATAATTCACTGTGGTATGAAGCATGCCTTATAACACTTAAGTGGTTCTTTAAACTTGTCTGCTCTTATATTGAATAAATTCTATCCTTGACATCAAGACATGTATATGATACATTTATCATGTTTAGAATTCCTTTAAGTTCCATAAACTGTTTCATCTGGGAATTGCTAAGAGTTCCATCTCAAAGTTAAAATATACCAAGTATCCAAATATTTCTTTTAAGTAGGAGTTAGGCCTAGGCTACTACGCAGAATTATTTTAGTGGTTTTAATTTCATCCCTGGTGGACAGTAGTACATAGCAAGAAAACCACCTCACATAATTTGGCAGTGTGTAGAATGAGCAGCCTCTGATGAGGGGGACCCCCCTCCCCCCCGCCCGTGAGCCCAGGGAGACTGAACAACCTCTTATTAGAGGGAGCAGTAGAGGCAAGGTTGAGGTTGGAAACTGCGGGAGAACAAGGCTGCAGCTCTTGGCTCCCTTTCTAACTCGGGAAGGTAAAGGTCTTACTGGGGCAGAGCTGCCCACTTACTACATAAATGCGGAGCTGGTTATTCAAGGGGAATGAAATGAAAGAGGTTTTTTGTCAGTACAATGCAATGAAGTTCATCACAGAAACGCCTGTGTTAGGTAACACAGGGACTAGAACTAGAGAAGAGGGAAATAAAACCCTGTAGCCTCAAACGCTTGAACTCTGTGTAGTTAGAACATTGATAAACACATGACTGGTTGATCATTTATATTTGACTGACTCCCACGGAGGTTTTGAACTTATTTAGAATAAACACACTCATGCTTCATTTTAATAAAACAAAGAGCTAGGTAATTGCTGCAGAGGAGCTAAAGCTTTTTGCCTGAGATTATTAATCAGAAAAATTTTTTCTGCTGGGAAATAGGATAGGAAAGCAAAAAGATCATAAGACAAGTCACCTTCAGGACCAATCATATCAAGCTTTGAACCTCAGATTTTTGGGCAAGAAACCCTTGGACTCTCAGATTCCTTGATTATCACATGGGGTCAATATTACCCACCTCACGAACTTGGAGCTCAATGAAACAAGTGATTGCATAAGAGCTGGCACAGTGCCTGACAAAGAGAAAATAATTGAAGATTAGCCCCATTATCTAATAACGGGACTAGAATTCAAGGCATCAGTAAATTAAAACAGAAAGACTACTACATTATAATTTTCACCAACCTCTAATAGAGACACATTTCTTAAATAATGCATGTAAACAAGTTAGCATATATAGTAGCTGTGATCACAGATATTTTCATAACACAGCACAGTGATTAGTGATATTTCAAAAATATTGTTTATATTTATCGCTATTTTGAAATTATGGTAGTTAACCAGACCTGCTGCTGGATCTTGTTATTCAATGTATTAATAAAGGAGTACATTTATTACCTCACAAAATTGTTTTTAATATTCTAATAGTTATATTTCAGTAATTGATTTCCTCTGCAATATTATATATTTTATTTTATTCTTTAAAAACATGCTTTAAAAACGTGCTGGGCACAGTGGCTCACACTTGTAATCCTAGCACTCTGGGTGGCTAAGGCAGAACTCAAAAGTTTGAGACCCAGCCTGAGCAAAAGTGAGACCTCGTCTCTACTAAAAATAGAAAAACTAGCTGGGTGTCCTAGCCAGTGCCTGTAGTCCCAGCTACTCAGGAGGCTGAGGCATGAGGATCGTTTGAGCTCAGGAGTTTGAGGTTGCTGTGAGGTATGATGATACCATGGCACTCTACCCAGGCAACAAAGTGAGACTCTATCTCAAAAAGAAAAAAATAAATAATAAATAAAAATGAGCTTTAAGTGAGAATTGAAACACTGTTCTGAGAGGAAGACCAGAGGCTTCAGTAAACTGCCTAAATAGGTTTGCTTTACCCTCACCTAGTGGTGTTACATTCAACCACTCTGAAATGGACAAAGGTTCCGTTGATTGGGGCTGACAGTAGATGTGACAATTTTTCAGCTGGATCTCATTTGGAGTGTTTTCTGCAAATATGAGCAATTTGGACTTGGTGGTGGTTTGGGTTGATACTCAGCTGTTGCCCATTTGATGAGATTTTTACTTGAACTGCAGAATGAAAGTCAACCCTTACATTTCATCTTTTCTTGATCTCACAAGTGAAAAGCAAGATGTGTCCAGATCCCTGAGAGCATTTTCATATGCACATGCCCCAGGGATCTCAGAGAGTCATTAGGATTTTATTACACCAAGTTACTGGCTTTATTTGTGGCAAAGATACTGTGAAATAAGATAAGAATCAGTGGCTTGTAACTCTTGTCTCCCAGCCGCTAAAAATAAAAACTGATTCAACCATCATCTGGTTAATATTTCCTTACATTTCATTAGTTCTGAAGCATGCCAAAATATGCCTACTTGCAACAGCTGGAAAATTATACTGCAACTAAAATTCTATTTCTTGGCTTCTTATGGAATTTTCTTGCTCTGAGAGCTCAAGAATAGTCTACCAGTGATTTTTTAAAAATCTATGCCAATAATCCAACCAGAAATGTCACTAGTTTTTGTTATAGGACAAAATACATTTTATAAAGCTATTTTTCTTTAATATATATTGACAGTGTATTTCTTATTCTAATATGGGGTAGAGTACATTTAAAAAAATAGATAGTAATTGAAGACATGACATATGTAATTCTGAATCTTTTTTTTTAAATTTGGTGCATTTAAAGATAAAATTCTCTCCCTTTATCATACATGTAGCCTAAAAAATGAACAAGATAACATCCATTTGCTAATATTCTCCTTATAGCAGCGTTTATTTTAAAGGAAGAGGATAGAATTTGACTAATGTTCAGTACAAACTGGTTTTAAACAGCGCCTATTCACCAACGGTGTTGTTGTGATAAATGTGGCACTGACGACACATCTGCACTTACTTTGCAAAGTATTGCCAAGGTAGGTAGATTTTTTTTTTAAATTCTGAAGACCTTCTCCCATCTCCTTTCTGTTGTTGGATCTAAAGTAGATTCCCACAAAATGCCTTTCCTGCTCTGGCTTTCAACATAAACTTCATTTCCCCCTCCCCTAACTTTTTCTACATGGAAGCAAAGAAAGGCCTCTGAGAATAATTTGTTTTAACAAAAATTCTTCCTGTTCAAAGAAACATTGTGATAGTCCAGATGGAGTCCTTTCTTCCTGGAATTAGCCTAAGAGAGGTTGGGCAGAATTTTCCTTTCTGTCTTACTCAAGTATTCTGACTACCAGAGAACAGGAGTCCTAGAGGTTCAACATTTGTGGCAATTTCATCCTTTTCTTGCCAACTCTAACTGTTACTAGATCTGTGGAGTTTAGTTTCTTCTATGCTCTGTGTTCATTCATTCCTTCATTCATTGAACATAAAATAAGTACCTATATACTCGAGTATAAGCCGAGTTTTTTCGGCACAATTTGTGTATATACAGTATATACTCTGTATATACAGTATTTACTGCCCCAAATGAGCAGGTTCACTGACTGTAACTCCATCTACCAGGGAGAATTTCCTCTATCCTACTCTTTCCAGAACACCACTGAATGTGGCTGTAATGCATCTCCCACTCATTTTTGGCTTGTGCCCACATGCTGAGTCAGCTCATCTGTAAACCAAAGTCTAGTCTTCTCCTCTTCCTTCTGCTGGTTGCACAGGATAGCTCTCCCCCATACATCCATAGGTGTGAATAGTCAAAATGCATGCCCTTGACTGTGGTAGGTGACAAGAGATATGGGTTGTATCATTTCTATCTCTGCAGTCAATAGTCAAAATAAACTGTTGACTGCAGCTGGTCCAACCTGACTCCCTGACTTGGTGGGTCTGACAGAGCATGGTCAATACTGGGTAGCTTTACAGGCATTGTCAATCCCTATCTTGTGGTCAAGTGTTTCAACTTTATCAGAGTATTGTAAAATGCCAGAGCATGTTTATCAAGAGGCATATAATTTCCTGCTCCAGATGGCATGGCCATGCTCAGAATCCTGGGGTCCTGCATTGCAGTTCTCCCATGGGAGCTTATCATTGCTAAATATTTAGCGATGCTGGTGCCTCACTGGCTCCTTCCCAATGATCCTGGCCTCTGGGCTCTCTCATTGAATATAATTCTCTAGTAATTCTTTTGACCAGACATCATATCTCCATTGTAGCATGATTAGTTTCCCCCGGGTCTTTATTCATCCCCGGTACCATCTACTAGGAAAATTGAGGCATTTGCATTCCACTCAGCATTGGCCATTACTTTATCTACACTTTTAGGAGGCACACTAGCAGTGAATTTGTCCTGCTCCCTGGGGTTCATGCCAGCACATTAAATCCTGTGTTCTGAAGTCAATGAACTCTTGCTCATTCAGTTATATATTCTGGTCCCCTTGATCAAATGCCTTCAAAATCCAAACCCAGAAGTACTTCCCTGATAGCTAGATCAGAAAGCTTCTTAGTGTATACTCCCTCTCCTCCCTTATCAGGTCCAGCATATCTCCAGTCCATTTCATTGGAATTTAACTCTAGTGCCTGGACTGGCAACCAGAAGAGGAGGTAGAGGCAAGTCCTGAGGCTAATAGGCCTATTGCCTTTAAGGGAAGAGATTCACCACAGCCTCTCTTCTCCCATGGGAAAAGTGCCAACTCTTACTAGGCAGGAGTGAGGCACCTCTGAAATCTCTGAGGGGACAAGTCTACAGAGCCAATATTCTTGGGGGCATTCATCCAGCTGTGTTTGGGAGCCCAAGTTTTCCTGATGGCTCACTGACTTTAGCATAACAGAACTGCTTTGTCTGAGCTTTCAGACTTGGGACATCAAACATCTCTAGAGTTTTGCAACTTTATCAGATCCCACATCTGCCCCTCAGCTATGACAACTCTCTCCATTGAGGGAGATAAGAGAGAAGGGCCCTTGGCAAACTACTAATAGACCCCACTGGCTCTCACACTTAGCCTTTAACCTTATTAACTGTTCCCAGTCTCTTATTATCTTTCTGCAGAGCAGTGATTTTCAACTAGTGTGCCTTGGCATACTGGTGTGCCACCAAAAATTTTAAAGACCATTAATTACATTATTTTCAGAAGAAGTTTAAAGCATAGTAAGTATTTTTTTTCACTCTTTTTTTTATCGACATAATTTAAGTGTGCTATGGAAATTTAACTATAGTTTCATGTGTGCCATGAGATTAAAAAAAAAAAAAAAAAAGGTTGAAAAACACTGCTGTGGAGTGTGGAACCAATTTAGCAGTGATCAGTCAACTCCACTGTCCTTGTAGGCACTGTTCCCTTTTTCCCTACTTTTAGTCAAAAATTTGAAGCATTGTACCTTTGGGCCACCACCTTGTGTCAGGAATTATCAGTGCCCTACCTACTATTCTGGATGGCATTCTTTCTTTCTTTTTTTTCTTTTTTTTTTTTGAGACAGAGTCTCACTTTGTCATGCTAGGTAGAGTGCTGTGGCATCATAGCTCACAGCAACCTTAAACTCTTGGGCTCAAGCCATTCTCGTCTCAGTCTCCCAAGTAGCTGGGACTACAGGCATCCGCCACAACACCTGGCTATTTTTAGAGACGAGGTTTCCCTCTTGCTCAGGCTGGTCTCAAACCTGTGAACTGAGGCAATACACGTAGCTTGGCCTTGCAGAGTGCTGGGATTAGAGGCGTGAGCCACCATTCTTTCATTTGTCAGGAGGTCTCTCACTGAGCATTCTCTAGTCCTCATCTTACAGATGACTCAAGACACCACTTGTCAGTTTAGGTCCTCTGAATAGCAGACACAAAGAATTAACTGCTGCAAGAGGTGCCTCTGAAGGATAAAGGGGAGGGAACTAGAAAAAGCATTGACAGCTTCTGACCATGATGACTGGGTAGAAAGAGCTTCAGAACTCAGGGAAGTTCTAAGATAGTTTCAGTAAGCTAAAGTGAATCTTTTAGCTTTAACAGATAACCTGTAAAAGAAGTTGCATTGAATAGGTCATAGGAATGGGCATGCCTTAGTACCACACTGAGCTCATTCATTAATTGGGAGCAATTCTTGGGAAGTCCTGTTGCTAATGTGGGGGTGGATCCAGGAGGGCAGCAATGGGCCATCAGTCAATTATGCTCTCCTGAACACCAGATCTGCATGATGATGCATTTTCCTGGCTGCTGCATCAAGAAATTGTGTTCCTTTTCTTCAGAGCATTCAGCCACTGTCTCCTCCATTAGGTTCTAAACATCATAAAAGCACACTCTATTTTACTTTTCTTTATTTCCAGTTCCTAGCCCAGAGCCTGGTGCATGTTAATTTTAAACTATTTTTTCATGAATGTTAAAGTGATGTGCTACTCTGGGCGATGCCTGTGACTCAAGGAGTGGGGCACCAGCCCCATATACCCAGGGTGGCAGGTTCAAGCCCAGCCCCCGGCCAAAACTGTAAAAAAAAAGGGGGGGGGGGAGGATGTACTATTCCAAAACATACCTTTCTAATTTTCCTTAAAAAAATAAGGAAAAACATGTTTCATTACCCCAAAGGGAAGGTATTGCCAATCACATTAGAGCGTGTCTTGGCCATAGCAACCTGGAAAGTGACCATGCTCACCCACATGCCACCTTCAAGCCTACAGTGCAGGTACTGCCTGCCTCCAGAACCCACAGTCTGACATCTTTCACCAGCTCTCCCCTGAACATCACCCCATTCTTCCTTCTTATACTCTTCTTACTCTCATTCCCAGGCAGAATCTGCTCTAAAGAAAGAATCTCTTGTTTGATCATACTAAGAGGTAAATGATTTACAAATAAGCAAGAATAAAAACTTCAAGCCAATGGAAGGAAGCCTCTATAATAGAATTTTCTGACATAGTAGCAGTATAGCAGTGGAAAGAGACATGTGCTTAGTGAGAGAGCAAAACCCTGATATTATACTTCTTTTTTTTAAAGTATTTTTCTTTTTCTTTTCTTTTCTTTTTTTTTATTGTTAAATCATAGCTGTGTACATTAGTGTAATCACCTGTACCCACTCTAAGATGCACCATAGATGTTGCCCCCTCCCATCACCCTCCCGCCACCAAAACCTCCCCCCTCCCTTCCCCTTCCTTGGCCCTTTCCCCATAGTCTTGTGCTATAGTTGGGTTATAGCTTCATGTGAAAGCTATAATTTAGCTTCATAGTAGGACTGAGTACATTGGATACTTTTTCTTCCATTCCTGAGATACTTTGCTAAGAAGAATATGTTCCAGCTCCATCCATGTAAACATGAAAGAGGTAAAGTCTTCATCTTTCTTTAAGGCTGCATAGTATTCCATGGTATACATGTACCACAGTTTGCTAGT
>CAUYPK010062893.1:0-12742 GCA_963574355.1 Loris lydekkerianus
TGTTTTTTAATCCAGTCAGCCAATCTATGTCTCTTCAGTGGGGAATTTAAGCCATTAACATTTATTGAGATAATTGATAAGTGTGGTAGTATTCTATTCATCTTATTTTGTGAGAGTCCATTGCTTAGTTTTATCTTTTGCATCAGTGTAGAGGTTAGGTTCTGTCCTTTAATTTCTGAGTTCTTACTTTGCTGCTGATCCATTGTGATGATCAGTGTGTAGAACAGGTTGAAGTGTTTCCTTTAGACCTGGTCTTGTTGTGGCAAATTTCCTCAATGTTTGTATATCTGTAAATGATTTGATTTCTCCATCAATTTTAAAGCTTAGCTTATCAGGGTATAGAATTCTGGGCTGGAAATTGTTCTGTTTAAGTAGATTAAAGGTAGATGACCATTGTTTTCTTGCTTGGAAAGTTTCATTAGAGAAGTCTGCAGTCACTCTGATGGATTTGCCCCCTGTAGGTCAACTGATGCTTACTCCTGGCAGCTTGCAGAATATTTTCTTTTGTCTTGACCTTGGACACATTAATCACAATATGTCTTTGAGAAGCTTGGTTAGAGTTGAGGCGACCTGGGGTCCTATATCCCGCTGAATAAGTGTGTCAAAATTTTTTTATGATATTTGGGAAATTTTCATTTATAACATTTTCAAGTATGGCTTCCACTCCTCTGAGGCATTCTTCTTCCCCTTCTTGGATTCCTATAACATGTATGTTGGAACACTTCATAAAGTCCAATAATTCTGACAGTGAATGTTCTGCTTTCTCTCTCTTCTTTTCTGCCTCTTTTACTATCTGAGTTATCTCAAGAACTTTGTCTTCTACCTCTGAAATTCTTTCTTCTGCATAGTCTAACCTGTTTCTGATATTTTCCATTGCATCTTTAAGTTCCCTAATTGACTGCTTCAGTTCTTTCAGCTCTGCTATATCCTTTCTATATTCTTCATATCATTCATCTCTTATTTGATTCTGTTTTTGGATTTCCTTTGGTTATGTTCCACTTTATTAGCAGTTTCCTTCATTTTTTCCATCATTTCCTTCATTGTTTTCATCATGTGTATTCTAAATTTCCATTGTGTCATTCGTAAGATTTCTTTATGGTTGGAATACTCTGCCATAGCTACCTCATGGACTCTTGGTGGGGATGCTCTGGACTGGTTCTTCATGTTGCCAGGATTTTTCTGCTGATTCTTCCTCATAAGTGATTTCTTTTATCTGTTTCCTTGACCTAATTTTCCTTTCACTTCCTCTTGCTCTTTAAGTTCCCTTGCCTGTGGACTAAGGTTTTGATGAGTCCTTTTGGTACAGGAACAGCAGGATGAGAAGGTTGAACAGCAAGAAGGAATGAAAGAGAAAGAAAGAACAAAAGAAAGAAAAAAAGGAAGAAAGAAAGAAAGATAGAAAGAAATGAAAAGAAAAGAAAAGAAAAGAAAAGAAAAGAAAAGAAAAGAAAAGAAACGAAAAGAAAAGAAAATAGAGAAAGGAGAGGTGATAGGTAAAAGGGAATATTGACAAAAAGAAGAGAGGCACAGAAAGAGGGAAACAGAGCAATATAGGTGTACAGTAGGGTACTTTGACACAACCTTAAAAAAATTCTAAGCTCTTGGGGTGCCCGATTGGGTGTTTCCTTGAGGTCAGCAGCTCTTTGCTAACCTGATCAGACACAGTACCCCACCTCTGTCAAGTAGAGAGCAAAGACAAAAATGCTATAATTCAAACCAAAATAAGCAAACAGAAAATTTTATGGGATAAATTTGGGTGAAAAAACAAATAATGGGGGTAGAAACACTAGCAAAAATTAAGTACTAATTGAAAAATGCAGCAATGGGAAATTGTATTTACACTAGAATAATGGAGAAAGAAAAGAAAGAAAACAAAAAAGAAAAAGAAAAAGAAAAAGAAAAAGAAAAAGAAAAAGTCAGTATGGAAAAGGTTGAAAATAAAAAATAAAACAACAACAACAAAATAAACTAAAAACAAACAAAAAACTACCAAAAAAGCAGTATATATATCTTGTTAAATATTGTCTGGGCAACAGGAGGTCTTCTGGGGTGTGAGATGTTACCCACAATGCTGATACAACTACAGGCCTTTGCTGATTTCTCAAACCCCACAGGGTGGAGACCCTAAATCTCTCCTCAGCCCTCTTAAAAGGCACTTTAAAATTCTAAGCTTGGCTAATCATAAGCTTTCCCAGGAAACTGCTTGTTACTGGGATCACTGCTGAAGTGGTTATCCACTTATCCAGTGTGCAAAAACCAGTGTCACTCTGACCCTGAGGGTTAAGGCTCAATCCCCATCTTTATGCTGCTCAGTCACTAGATTACTAGCTCCCGCCTGATCCTTGCTCTGCAACCCTGAGAGTGGAGCTTGCCATGGCAGTTCTATCACAATGGCTTGCTGCAACCCATAGCCGAAAACTATTAGCTCTGTCCGGCTCAGCGGGTCAGTCTGGGGCCCTTGACAATGCCCAAAGTTTTCTGCACTCCTGCTCAAGCTCTTCCAAAGGCAGTTCAACTGAGTTCCAAGTCCAAAAACACCAAAACACTTCACAAGAAAGACCTTTCCGGTTTGTAGTCTCATTGCTGCTGTTCTTACATCTGCTGGCAGGATAAGACCTATTGAACACACACAACCACTTGCCAGTTTTCCACTGTTTTTGTCCTTCTCTTGGGGTCCATAAGTCTTTTCCTGACTCCCTGTATCCTTAAAGGGATGATTATAGGCAGATCCCACCATCCAGAGATGCCTGGAGTCTTATCTCCCCAGACTCATGGTGCCCAGTTGCAGGGAAACTGTTGCTCAGTGGCCATCTTCCTGTCACTACTGCACCACGTGGCCACCCAAGGCAATCTTCCAAGAATTGGCAGGAACTAACAAGAACTCACCATTTTCTAATTTCTAGGTACACTTTACTATTCTCCATGGTCTTGAGATGATGCTCATGTACTATATTTGTAGTGGGGAGCCATCCAATAAAAAAAGTGGCATGGAGCATCTCTCCTTAGCTCTGTATTCTCTGATGTCATAATGGTAATTAGAAACTGGTCAGAATGCTCAAGGAGTCCAGCATCTTGCTTCAGTATCCTAAGTAGCTGGGACTCCCAAGTAGCTGTCACACACCAGCATTCATGGCTAACTTTTTGTAGTTTTCCTTGAGAACTATGGTTTTTCTGTTCCTCAAGCTGAACTTGAACTCCTTATCTCATGCACTTTTGCTGCTGGGGCCTCCAAAGAGTACTACAATTACAGTCCTGATTTCCCTACTTGGCCAAGGCTTATTTATATATTCAAGCTTTTTCCTAAATTATTCTTATGTTCCTTGTATAGGGGAGCAGTCTAGGATCATAGGCCAATCTGACCTATCACTTGTTTTGTAAATAAAGTTGATGGATAGCTAATCATGTCTTTTTTTATTTTTATTTTTTCCAAATCATTTATAACTGTTATCAGATTCCTCGACACAAGGCCTTGTATCACTGACCAGGGAGTGAAGTTTCAAAATACATTATGCTGATTCTGAAGGAGATTTCAGTTTCATTAATAGAATGTGTATGGTCAGGATATGTCTTTTAACAACAGACAACATATAAGATGTAGTGCCCATGAATAGATGGAAAAAGTTAGCAGGGGCGGAGACAAGATGGATGACTAAAGCCAGCTTTCCATAGAGGCTCCCATCCAGGAGGAGAGTTAAAGAACAGAAATTTAGCAAGTAACCTGGTGGATTAGAGCTTCACCAAGAGAGAAGGTTGAAGAACACACATCAACCATGCTGAGGCTAGCTGCAACCCCAATCATACTAATAAAGGTACAAAATCCATCACCAAGCTCATGGAAGTCACCTCCCCCATGAGAATGGCTTGGAGAAGCCCACAAACGAATGAGCATAGTTCAAAAGTCCACCCTCTATACTCCACGGGATAGACCCTCTAAAAACTGGACATACCTCCCCTACTAGGGTTCCATGGCGCTCTCCTGCTAGGCATAAATCTGTGTAAAACTGTATATATTCTCTATCTGCAATTCTGAGCTCCCAGCACTCCCATCCATTCTCACTCTGAGGTCTAGAGACCTGATCCACAGGAGTCTATATTTTTAGGTGATTTCTCAAAGGGTGTAAACAGAGCCTGGACTGCAGCAGGTCAGTGCTGATTCTGTGGCACAGGAGTGAAGAGAGGACAAACGGCTGAGAGGGAAACACACCGGAGAGGTGGTGCCTCGAGGAGAAGAGCAGCAGCCATTTTTGGCAACAATAGGGCTCACCCTCAGATATTCCAAAGTCAAACCCCCTGTCTCTCTGGGCAACCAGAGGAAACCGGGCATCTTCTCAGGTGGCAACCACTGTGGAAAAGATCTTGGATGGAAGCACAGGCCCCATGAGTAAAGGGTTTGCCTGAGGCAGTACTGGCCTGGGTGGTGCACAGGGACTACAAAATGCACACACAAAGCCAGGAAACTCCCAGGGAGGGGCAGACCCAGAGGACCACTTTTTAAAGCCTAAGACACACACTGCCCCCAGGGAACCATCAGCTTAAAAAATGGAGGACATGCAGAGGCTACAACTGACAGGTTACCGTGCTGTGAATACAAACTACAACTGAGATGGTACAGCAGCACACAGGGCCCAAGGCACAGGTCCTGGGAACAAAAAACAGCTTCTCTTCTGCTGGGAAATTTAGCAAGTACAGAAACAATTTCCTGCAAAGTTGTTCTGTTCTGTCATAACATCAATCAGGGGCGGGGCTCGAACTGAGTGAACAGCTCTAGCCTCCAGAGGTTGTCAGGCCTCACCTCCCCCTGCTGGATAGAGGCAAAGGACAGTAGCCTGACTGAGCAGACATAGATCTCCTTGTTATTCAGACAAGTGCAAACACCTGGAGTATCTGCTCATTGGAGGCAACTGGGTCACAGACCTTTTCGGTTATCAGTGACTGGGTGTGACAGAGGTGCAAGGTGGGAAAGGAGGTATCAAACTTCCCTGAGTAATCTATTTGCCCGGTAGGTCCTCCTGACTTCACAAAGCACCAGAGCAAGTCATATTTGAGTTGTCTGCAGACTACTGTGATCTAGTTGCCAAATACCTTTTAAACACGCCCACCTGAGAATGGTGCTGATTGAGACAATTGATTTGAACCTTTTGAACTGAGCTAATTGCCCAAGGACTATCCAAGTGGTGCCCTGGGTGTGTGGTTGTAGGAAGGTTTGATTTTCCTTTTCCAATTGTTACATGTCGGGGGCAGGGCGACTTAATTGTTGGTATTTCTCCAAAGCTGAGACTTCAATCCAGAGTATCTGTTTCACTGGAGTCGAACAGAGACCAGCTGAAAACAAGACAGAGACACTTAGCCCCACCACACGAAACAGGTCCCCAGTTTCTCAGGCTGTAGCACTGTACAGGTTCTTGACAACACTCCAGGGGAAAAGTCAAACAGTGTAAAATAATCATGGGGTGGAATCAGCGGAATAACTCTGGTAACATGAATAATCAGAATAGATCAATCCCCCCAAGGAAAGATATGGCAGATGGAACATAAACAGCTAGCCATTCATAAACAGCTAGCCAAAATGTCAGAAATCGAATTCAGAATTTGGATTGCAAACAAGATTAATAGAATGGAGGTAAATTTGGAATTAGAAATTCAAGAGTTAATTTAAAAGTCAGAATTAGTAATTCGAGGAGAAATTCAAAAGTTGTCACAAGAATTCAACAGATTTAAAGAAAAAACCACAAAAGATTTTGACACAATGAAGCAAGAATTTCCAGCCCTGAAAGATCCGAAAAAATACAGTAGAATCCCTCAGTAACAGAGTGGAGCAGGCAGAAGAATGGATTTCTGACATCAAAGACAAAGCTTTTGAACAATCCCCAACTCTCAAAGAGGAAGAGAAATGGAGAGCAAAAACGGATCATTCTCTCAGAGAGCTCTGGGATAAATCGAAGAAGGTTAATAGCCACCTTATTGGAATCCCTGAAAGTGAAGACAAGGCTTTGCAAGGCACAGAGGCTCTTCTCCATGCAATTATGAAAGAGAATTTTCCAGATATACCAAGACATTCCGAAATTTAGATAGCAGACAGTTTCAAAACCCTAGCATGACTCAATCCCAAAAAGACATACCTCAGGCATATCATAATTAACTTCACTAAAGTTAATATGAAGGAGAAAATTCTGAAAGCAGCCAGATGTAAGAAATCAATTACATACAAAGGGAAGAATAATAGAATGACTGCAGATCTCTCTGCTGAAACTTTTCAAGTCAGAAGAGGGTGGTCATCGACTTTTAATCTCCTAAAGGAAAATGACTTTCAACCCTGGATCCTGTATGCAGCTAAACTGAGTTTCATTTATGATGGAGAAATTAAATACTTTAATGACATTCATAAATTGAAGAAATTTGCCATAACCAAACCAGGTCTTCAGGATATTCTCAGACCTATCCTCCATAATAACCAGCCCAATTCTATACCACCAAAGTAAACACACTCAGAAACTTTTGATCAAACTCCAAATTCAATAGTTGCAAAAGGATTAAAAATGTCCACTGGACTTTCAAAAAACTCGATCCCAACATTTTACAAGACTTATCAATATTCTCCATTGATGTGAATGGCTTACACTGTCCTATAAAGAGGCATAGGTTAGCTGACTGGATATAAAAACTGAGGCCAGATATTTGCTGCATACAAGAATCACATCTTACCCTAAAAGACAAATATAGACTCAGGGTGAAAGGATGGTCGTCCATAGTTAAGGCAAATGGTAATCAAAATAAAGCAGGTGTTGGAATTCTATTTGCAGATACAATAGGCTTTAAACAAACAAAAGTAAGGAAGAACAAAAATGGTCAATTCATATTTGTTAAGTTTAATACTCAATACGACGAGATTTAAATTATTAATATTTATGCACCTAACCAGAATGAGCCTCAATTTATAAGAGAAACTCTAACAGACATGAGCAACTTGATGTCCTCTAGCTCCATAATAGTCGTAGATTTCAACACTCTTTTGCAGTGTTGGATAGATCCTCAAATAAGAAACTGAGCAAAGAAATTATAGATTTAAACCTAACCATCAAACATTTGAATTTAGCAGACATCTACAGAACATTTCATCCCAACAAAACAGAATATACATACTTCTCATCAGCCCACAGAACATACTCCAAAATTTATCACATCTTAGGTCACAAGTCCAACCTCAGTAAATTTAAAGGAATACAAATTATTCCTTGTACCTTCTCGGACCACCATGGAATAAAAGTTGAACTCAGTAACAACAGGAATCTGCATACTCATACAAAAACATGAAAGTTAAATAACCTTATGCTGAATGATAGCTGGGTCAGAGATGAGATTAAGAAAGAAATTGCCAAATTTTTGGAACAAAACAACAATCAAGACACAAATTATCAGAACCAATGTGATACTGCACAGGTAGTCCTAAGAGGGAAATTTATAGCACTGTAAGCCTTCCTCAAGAGAACGGAAAGATAGGAATTTAATAACTTAATGGAACATCTCAAGCAACTAGAAAAGGAAGAACATTCCTACCCCATACCCAGTAGAAGAAAGTAAATAATCAAAATTAGAGCTGAATTAAATAAAATTGAAAACAAAAGAATCATACAACACATCAATAAATCAAAAAGTTGACCTTAAAGATATACTCTGGATGATGGCAGACAGGACGGATGTGTAGCCAAAATCTCCCAAGCCATTAGGTGAGAGGAAATGGGGTCTGGACCTTCCCCATGTGTGCATTATTGGAGTGGACAGACAGCTGGAGACACTCAGCAAACTGGCAGATTACTATATATGAGGGGTAATTTAAAACCACAGACTCTGTTGTAGAGATTCTTCCCGGCTCGGCTGTGCAGGGCAGCAGGAACCTCCCCTATGGAGGACAGCAGCTTTTAAATGCTGACAAAACCCAATTGACAAATATTTATTCCTGAACTGAGGGAGGCATCTGAAAGGAGAGCCACTCAAAACCAAGGGGAGCTGGGCAACCTGTTGGACGATTGAAGGGAAGGGATCCTGCCCAGTAAACAGACATTTTGAACTACCCAAAAGGGCAGGCACCTTTCCCCCAGGTGTTGGAGGGGACTGGTGGTTCAGGCTGTGCGGCAAACTGGCAAGTGCTGATGCAAAAGGAAAACTCTGAACTATAAAACTCAGAATAAGGTCTCCTATCGCTCCAACCACGGGAATGGCTACAGCCACTTAAGCTGCAGACCCGGCTTCAGCAGCAGCAGCTAAAGCTGCAGACCTGCCAGCAACTGCGCGAACCCAGCAATACCCTCTCCCACAGCCGATTGTCATTGCCAGTTTGCAGGAGAACATTGGAGCAGAGTGGAAAAAATTAAGAAGCATGGACACCTACACTGAGTGGGAAGGTCGGTCGCAAGTGCTGTCTGGAAAAGAACAGCCGAGGTTACACAATTCTTAGGCGAAAAACTTTTACAGAAATTCCAAAATGGCGATTGGCCAGGGAAGGTGGTTACCATGGTAACAGTATAAACTGTGAATCATGTATAAACCTGGGAACAACTCACAGTGCCACCTGGTGTCCAGAAAGTATATTGCAGTATGAATATATTCCTACGAAAGTTGATCCCTACATCAGACAAACAGATGTATATAGGTATATCTCTACACGCAAGAATATTTTTTGTAGTTGGTGCCTTTTCTTTGTTTTGTTTTATTTATTTTGTTCTGGTTTTTCCTCACCATTTTCTTGGAGGAGCTTTTGATAATTTTTAATTATTACTTTTTATACATATATATTTTTTATTTCTATGTTTGCTAATTTTAATTTCTTCTTTCTTCTCTTCAAACATTTCTACTAACACCACTTTTTTCTCTTTTTTTTCTTTCTTTCAATTATTTTACAATTATCACTATTTTTTATTGCAGTTGTTTTAATGTTGGTGTTGTCATGGGTGTTGTCTGTAAGTCTATGTGTTTCCGTCTGTCTCTGTATCTATTGGCTCGTGTGCCTGGTAGCCTTTTATCTGTTTATTTTCTCATTTGTTCTCAATGAGATAGGTGTTAAGACCTGCAACTCTGACCTCCCAGCACTCCCCTCCACTCTCACTCCATGGTCTGGAGGACTTCCCCCAGGAGTCCAGATTCTTGGGTGAACTCTTGAGAGGTGTATACAGGACCTGGATTGCAGCTGGCCAGAGCTGATTCTGCACCACAGGACTGAGGAGACATCGGTCGGCTAAGAGGGAATCACACCAAAGTGGTGGTGCCCCAAGGTGCAGAGCAACAGCCATCTTCAGCAATAACAAGGCCAACCCCCAGATATCTTGTAGCCACTCCTCCTGTCTCCCTGGGCAATGAGATGAGGCTGAGCATCTTTCAGATGGCAACCAACATGGAACAGACCTGGGACTGAAACACAGGACCCATGAATAAAGGGTTTACCTGAGGCGGTACTGTCCTGGGTGGAAAACGGGGACTAGAAAACACACCCACAGAGCCAGGAAACTCCCCAAGGTGGGACTGATCCAGAGGACTGCTTTACTGAGCCTAAGACAAACCTGGCCCTCAAGGGATCACCAGCCTATAGACAAAGGAGGCCAAGAGGCTAAAGCTGAAAACTAATCATGCAGCGAATACAAACCCACAGGAGTAAAGACAGGGATAGAGGCACAGGTTCTGGGAACTCAAATCAGCCTTTCCTCTGCAGAGGAATCTAGCAGGGTGAGAAACAAACTCCCACAGGGATGTTCCATTCACCCAGTAACATAAACTAAGGGTGGGGCTGGAACTGAGTGAACACATCCAGCCTCCATCAAGTGTCTGAGGTTGACAGGCCTCACCAACCCCAGCTGGATAAAGACAGAGAGCAGTGGCCTGTATGAGCAGACAGACTTCCCTGTGATTTAGGCAGGTGCAAACCTGTAAAGTATCTGTTCACTGCAGACAACTGACTGGGTCACAGCCCTGTGGGGCTAGCAGCGACTGGGTGTGACAGAGCTGCAAGGTGGGAAAGAAGGCATCAACCTTCCCAGACTAATCTATTTGCTGGGTAGCTCCTCCTGACTCCATGCAACACTGGAGCAAGCCATATTACAGCAGTCACCAGACCCCTGTGATCCAGTTCCCAGAGACCTCTTAAACTTTCCCACTCGAGACAGCTGCTGACTGAGACAATTGATTTGGACCTTTTGAACTGAGCCAATCACCTGGGGACTATCCAGGTGGTGCCCTGAATGTGTGGTTGTAGGAAGGTTTGATTTTCCTATTCCAATTGTTGTCTGTGGTGGGTGGGATGACTTAATTGCTGGTATTTCTTCACAGCTGAGTCTTCAACTCAGAGTAACTGTTTCACTAGAATCAAACAGAAACCAGCTGAAAACAAGACAGAACCACTTAGCCCCTCTACACCAAACAGGGTCCCAGTTGCTCAGGCCACAGCACTGTACAGGTCCTTGACAAAGCACTGGAGGGAGAAATCAAAGGGAGTAAAACAATCATGGGGCAGAATCACTGGAAAAATCTAGTAACATGAATAAGCAGAATAGATCAACCCAACCAAGGAAAGATATAGCAGATGTAATTGAAGATCCCATTCACAAACAACTGGCTGAGATATCAGAAATTGAATTCAGAATTTGGATGGCAAACAAGGTTAACGAAATAAAACTTGGAATTGGAGGAGAAATTCAAAAGCTGTCCCAAGAATTTAACGAATTAAAAAAAAAAAAAAAAAAAAAAACACCAAAGACTTAGACACACTGAAGCAAGAATTTGTAGCCCTAAAAGATCTGAAAAATACAGTAGAATCACTCAGCAACAGACTGGAGCAAGCAGAAGAAAGGATTTCCGACATTGAAGATAAAGCCTATGAATGCTCGCAAACTCTCAAAGAGGAAGAGAAATGGAGAGCAAAAACGGATCATTCTCTCAGAGAGCTATGGGATAATTCAAAGGCCAACCTCCGAATGATTGGAATTCCTGAAACCAATGAAGTGGCCTCACTAAAAACAGAGGCCCTTCTGTATGAAATTATGAAAGAGAATTTTGCATACATGCCTAGAGATTCTGAAATACAGATAGCAGACAGCTTCAGAACCCAGCACAACTCAATCTGAATAAGTCATCCCTAAAGCATATCATAATTAATTTCACTAAAGTTAATATGAAGGAGAAAATACTCAAAGCTGTATGGCGAAAAAAAGCCATTACATACAAAGGGAAAAATATTAGAATGACTGCAGATCTGCTAAAACTTTTCAAGCCAGAAGAGGCTAGTCATTGACTTTTAATCTTCTAAAGAAAAATAACTTCCAACCCCGGATCTTGTATCCACCTGAGTTTCATCTATGATGGAAAAATTAAATACTTTAATGACATTTATATGTTGAAGAAATTTGCCATAACCAAACCAGCTTTTCAGGATATTCTCAGACCTATCCTTCATAATGACCAACCCAATCCTATACCACAAAAGGAAACTCACTCAGAAACTTCTGATCAAACTCCAACTTCCACACTGGTGAAAGGATTCAAAATGTCTACGGGACTTTTGAAAAACTTGATACCTAAAACATCACAAGACTTATCAATATTCTCCATTAATGTGAACGGCTTAAACTGTCCTCTAAAGAGGCATAGGTTACCTGACTAGATACAAAAACTCAGGCCAGATGTTTGCTGCATACAAGAGTCACATCTTAACTTAAAAGACAAATACAGACACAGGGTGAAAGGATGGTCATCCATATTTCAGGCAAATGGTAATCAGAAAAAAGCAGGTGTTGCAATTTTATTTGTAGATACAATACGCTTTAAACAAACAAAAGTAAAGAAGGACAAGTATGGTCACTTCATATTTGTTAAGGGTAATACTCAATATGATGAGATTTTAATCATTAATATTTATGAACCCAACCAGTATACACCTCAATTTATAAGAGAAACTCTAACAGACATGAGCAACTTGATATCCTCCAGCTCCATAATAGTTGGAGATTTCAACACTCTTTTGGTAGTATTGGATCGATCATCCAACAAGAAGTTGACCAAAGAAATTTTAGATTTAAACTTAAACATCCAGCATTTGGATTTAGCAGACATCTACAGAACATTTCATCCCAACAAAACTGAATACACATACGTCCCATTAGCCCATGGAACTGACTCCAAAATTGATCACATTCTAGGTCACAAGTCTAACCTCAGTAAATTTAAAGAAATAAAAATTATTCCATGCATCATCTCAAACCATCATGGAATAAAACTTGACCTAAGTAACATCAGAAATCTGCATATTCATACAAAAACATGGAAGTTAAGTAACTTTATGCTGAATGATAGCAGGGTCAGGGATGAGATTAAGAAAGAAATTGCCAATACTTTGGAACAAAACGACAATGAAGACACGAACTATCAGAACCTCTAGAACACTGCAAAGGCAGTTTCAAGAGGGTAATTTATAGTACTGCAAGTCTTTCCCAAGAGAACGGAAAGAGAATAAGTTAACAACTTAATGGTACATCTCAAGCAACTGGAAAAGAAAAAATATTTCAACCCCAAATCCAATAGAAGAAAAGAAATAACCAAAATTAGAGCAGAATTCTTGGCTAGAAGACCAAAAATCACACCTTAACAAAAATATCTGTACCAGAATGTTTGTTGCAGCCCTATTCATAATTGCTAAGTCATGGAAGAAGCCCAGGTGCCCATCGATCCACGAATGGATTAATAAATTGTGGTATATGTACAC